>BGPR01003842.1:0-11640 GCA_013235015.1 Araneus ventricosus | reverse complement strand
CCCATGTCCCCGTGCCTGATGCCATTTCGGCAACTGAACCGGACATGGGACAGTATAACAAGACAGAAGAACATAATAGACTCGAAAAGGATATTAACTATTCATTTTTCTTCCACTGAGAAATTAAAGCTAAGAAAATTCCAATCAAAGCTTAGAAAAATCCAATGCTTTCGAAAGGTCAAACTGAAATGGAACCAGAATTACTTTTAGAGCAACAGAAATTGGGAGGAGGGATGAAATGTATATCTCTGTCACACCATCTGCTTTTATTGGTGTGTGAAAACTAGCGATAATAATCCTCTCAGAAAAGCTTAGCTTCTCCTTTCAAAGTTTCTCTCTGACACCACATCCAAAGGAATTGGAAATAGTTCATTTTTCTTCCTTGGCTTTTGGGACGGAATTATCGACACAATGTCAGATACGAGGATTAAACGTAAAAAATAACGCATACAGTTCTGTAACTTTGTTATTTATTTTTGGTTCATAATAAAATGATTCTCAATATAACAAATAAATCAACAATTATAATTTCTATTTCTTAAAAACAGCGTCAGCTAAACTATGTAGAAAATTTTAAAATTGATTATTTGTTGGATTTCAAATGATTCTCAGTATTGAAAATAAATCATTTCTAACTAAAATTTATCTCGCTATTTATATCCAAAGAAGAAAGTCAAAAGCAACCTAAGATTTGACTATCTGAAAAACGTCCTAAATATTATCCCAAGGGAAATCTCTGTATTGAAATTGACAATAATATTCTTAATCTACGATTTTAAATCATTGGGTAGGAAATTGTTCATTTGTTTGAAAAATGGGGAAAAATAATTCCTCATTATGAAAAAATAAATAACCGAATATAAATTCTTTTCTAAGATATTATATTTTTTCCGGATGCTATTATTGTAAGGATTGAATATCTAAAAACACAAAAAATAATAGAAGCAATTTAATTGGTGTGCGCAAGTGCTCCATCATCCACAAATAAATTGCGAAGTACAAAGATATAATTGCGAATTAAGGGAAGTTTTAATTGTGAAAGAGTTAAAAATACGAAAATAATAACAAACAAAGAATAGGAGTAAGAATCCGGTGGATGACGTCATCAAAGGCCATTCGTCCATGCAGATTCAAAACCAGAATAGGTTTTCTGCAGAAGAAAAAGACTTTAAGGTCTGAATTGAAACACTCAATTCTCATTGCACAAAATTCTTTATGTAGACTCAGAAGATAGTTGTGATTTATTTCGCTATTTAGATTTTTTGAAAGGTCAAAAGGAACCTAAACTGTGACGACCTGGAACCCGTCCTCAATATTATCCCAAAGGAGATGTCATGAATGACTTTTATAGATTCTATTGCTGTTAAATTATCTTCTGATAAATGAGCACAAACACGCTTGCGTGCTCAACTCAACAGCATCAAGTGATTGCATCAACAGAAAATTACAACGATTAATATTAAAAAATTATAAAATATAATTTAGAATGTAAAAGAAAAATATTCAAATTCGAAGGATGCAAAAATGTGTATTGTAATCGTTATTGTTTAAATCTTTTGTTTCTTATCTATACTCTTTCTTTTTTTTACTTTTGTTTTATATTTATATTATTTGTTTCTGTATTATATTAGAAATAGCTGCATATGCGCCTTACTATATAATACAAATGAGTTTTAATTAATTTTAATTAATTTATGACTAATTATTTTAATTCATTTATGGTTAATATCTTTGTCAAATTTTGTTAATTATAATTGTAACTCATATAGAAAACACTAAAACAAATTTGCAGATGACGAACACAATCCATTGAAGGAATGATTCTCAGCATGCGGTGTGTGGAGTCATCAGAAAGGTTGCAAAAAAATTCTAAAAAATAAATCATTGGAACCAATCTAAGGATGGATATATTTTGTTTATTAGAAAAAAACTGCCAGCTTTGAAAATAGAATAATTTATAGATTAAGAGAAAAAGATCATTTTATTCGTCAGTTCTAAACTCAAGTTACATAAAAAGAGGCAAAATTCAACAATTTTGTCAGGAGACGGAGAATGATCAAAAATGTCATGTAAAGATTGGTACCAAACCCTAAAGGGTTGAAAAACACTCGATCAATGGTAACTACTTTCAAAGTTATCGCAGGCATCTCTAACATCCACCTACTCTGGATATTTTTAGATTTGGAAATAATACATTTTCGTATAAATCTGTTTTCCTTCAAGATCTTTAAAAACAAAATAGTTTTACTTTTACTCATTTTGAATGTGACTAGTATTTCATGACATTAATACAAAAATTTATTATTTATTCAAAAATATAATACAAAAGTATTTACACACGTCAATTAATGCTAAGTAAAAGTAATTTATTGTGAAATAACTTTAAAATAGTTTCTTTAATATAACGGATTTGTTTGACAATGGTATGGACGCTATCGTTGAACTACCCCATGTTCGAAAGCTTCCTTGAAACTGAAATTGAAAGGATTTCCAATCATCGAGAAATTTGCAGAATAAATGAAAAACGGATAAAGATTCAAACGAATCTAATTAATATACATCTAATTAGCATCTAATGTAGCAATGTTATATAAAATCCCAAAAATATTTGCTGCAAATCTACTAAAAAAAGTTTGAAACACAGGAAATTAATCAGTATGTGAAAATATGTGTTCTTTTTAACCAATCATTTTAACTCTGAAAAATGAATTCAAATCAAAGCAAATTTTCCATGAAATAATTAAAATTGAGAAGCTAAATGATATTTTGAAATGAAGCAAAGCAGAATTCTCTGTTTCAAACAATACATTTCCCTGAAAATTCATCATTCGAGACAAAACATATAAGGCGGCAAATACAATAGCACTGCCTTGACGCAGATAAACATTGAAGTTTGTTTGTAGTAAGTTTACAGTTTCAGAATTTCTTCTCGGAATTTAAAAATTTTGCTTCTCAATATCTGTGAGAGTTAGATTCGGTTCTAGATTTCGACATGTTTGTTTCATGCCATCTTGAATTCTTGACTGTCTAGAAATTTCGAAGAACTTTCCAACGATACACGTTATATTTCTTAGAATTTGTCAATACTTTCTAACACCTGAACAGATGTTCGACCTTCAGTGTAATACAAAGGTTAAATTTGAATTCTCTAAACAGATCCTTTAAAAAACTGTATTCTAGTACTCTTTTGAATCTTGTGCGAGTTTACACTTAAGTTTAACGATTTCTTATGATTTTATTCCCCTATCGTCTTTCATTCTTCGATATAACTGAATGGGATTTTTTATTTAGAAATTTCGAAACAATCGTCTAGGTTTTTAATTGAATCAATGTTATTATTAATTGTAAATAAACTTAAATAATTAATAACAGAGCTTAAAACTCTTTTTTTAACTCTTCCCGGAGGGATGCTTTTATAAGAAACCATCTTTTCAAAAGAGTTTTTATTAGCCAGACAGTAGTCTTTTGGTAATTTACTACAAAAAAAATGTGTTTTTAGTACATAATGAAGACAATAGATGGTATTCTCTTATAGGTTTATAAACCACTAACGTCATTTTCAAGAGTAAAAATAAGTTGTTTGCGTCCCTGAAAAGATTCAGCCGCTCCAGATATGCAGGGTGTTTCAAAAATATCTGGCAAAAATGAAAAGGTAGGTCAAACATATGATAAGCACCGAATTCACCTAGGAACATGCGTGCGCAAATGCCATCTGGAGGCCGCAAGTAGCATTTAAAATAATACAGCACTTGCCACAATTACGGACACCTTTTTGAAATGTGAACATTTTTTCAATTATCGCCTCAAACATCGACCATATAAAGAATAGTTTTTAACTCACAATTTGCATTGAAAATTCGGTCACGAGGGCATTTTGGGGACAGACCAGAAATTGATGATGTCGATAAAGGATTTTGGCTAACTCCATTTCATAGAAATATGATAATGGTTTGCAACTTTTGTCAATTATTTTGAATGTTATGCGCAATATTTATATGAATTTTCGTACAAATAGCTGGAATATTCGGGAAGATATAAAGGTTTCTTTAAAAAATCCCAAATTTTTTGGCATGTTTTTTTTTGCTTATAACTCACAACGTTTTCAACCAAATTGTTTATAACTTACAGAATTTGTGACAATATGCTAGAGTAGCATTATCTAAAAATTTGAAGTAAATACTTTGAATATTAGAAAAAGTATGAGTATTTGTAGTAAATTATTTTTTTTACTGCGCATGCGCTAAAGGTAGCCTAATTTTTCTTACAGAACTTCAGAGCCAGATATAGAGGGCAACTTATATAAAAAATCCAATTCAATTCTTTTAAGATTCAAAAAGACACTGGCATTTGGGACAGCGCTGTTTAATTTTAAATGTCATCTGCTGCCTCTAGATGGCGCACCCATGTTCTTAGGTGATTTTGGATGTTTATCGTATGCCTGACCTACCCTTTCATTTTTGACGGATATTTTTGAAACACCCTGTAGAGACAAAAAAAACTTCGCATAAGACTGAGGGTCGCGGTTGTCTTGTGGCAGGGTCCAAGCTTCGAAATTGGAGTGGCAATGCTACGAGATCCGATTCCATCAAAGATCTGTCTAACGTGGGCATAGTGCTCATAACGTTCCTTTGGGATCAAGCGCGTTTCTTCTAGTGTGGTATGGAGAGGAATTCCGGCTAAGGTAGCATGCTCGTCATGTGACGACTTTTTATAATTTCGAGGCTGAATTTCACGAATAACCCTCGCTTAGCTTCAAAGCCGACTGTTAATCTAACTCGTTTAGAATTATTTTAAATTTGAGGCGCTTTTATTTTATTTGAATCTAATTTCACTGATAAATTTATCTATATTTATCTCTTTTATTCTTTAAGATGAACAGACGTATTGGATTCTTGTTCTTAAATTATATTTAAAAAAATACTAAAACCAATGTTCAGACTAAAATAAAATCTCAGAAAGCGAACTTCCCCCAAAAGGAATTTCTTTAATTATATAATTGCCATCATTGTTGCAGAAACCAAATTGAGAAGAACAGTAAAATCTTTAAAAACATATTGTGCTCCATGTATCGATTAAATAACGAAAAATATTGAATAATGTCATTGTTATGAAGCTGCTACTGATGAATATATTTTAAAACACCAATATTTGCCATTTACTATAAACAAGATAGTAAATAGTAAACGAAACTTATAGGTTTATATTTTTCGATAATATCTAGAAACTAATGATGTAACTCTTTGGAATGCTTAAGCCTTTGATATACTTTCCTCCTAGTTCCATTTTGATTGGGTACAGAATCTTCATTATAAGTTAGATATAAGGAAAGAAAAAATAGCGGAACGTAAAGATTTGTTTCCATGGTAAATGTTCTGTATAAAACCGATGCATTTTTGAATCTGTTGCCTTACTGCAACACCGTTTATTCGAAAGTGTATGATGCAGAAGTGATCAAACTAGTTTTTCTCTGAAAGGTTATAAAATAAAGTCGTCATCCAACTCATATATCAGATTCTGATTTAAGTTCAACAGGGGAATTATATAGGGGAAAGTGGGGTAAAATCGGGTAGCTGAGGTTCGAAGGTTTGTTGGAGCTAAAATATTCGACATAGAGCAGGTCATATTTTATTAAAATATTCATTGTTTATCTGAGTACATTATATCTTTCCAGAAAAGCCACAGTTTCATTACTTTTTTAGCAATGATTTTTTTCCAAAAAAAAAGTCAAACTACCCGGTTTTACCCCACTACTGTGGTTAAACCGGATACACTTGTTAGCGTTATGGGAAATTACGAAAACTCTATTTTAAGCGGAAAAGTTGTAATCATTTTTATTTTATATGACAATTTACGAATATTAGTTACAAAATTCACATGCAAAACAGTTGTCTTCTTCCTCCGCGCCACAGAAGCTTTCGTGGGCACACGTAAGACAGTTTTTACATTGGATTAACCCTTCTTAATTTAAATTAGAAAATACATTGTTATAAAATACAAACAATCAACGTCTAATGTGTTTTTATCATCTTAATCGGAGGAAGCATCAATACTGACTGCCCCGGTCTTCCTCCACTTGGAGTACCCGTTTTTACCCCAAGTGCACAGGTTATGAAAAACGAAATAGAGCCGCGCAATTACTGGAGTAAATCCTTATTGTTTGATAGGATATAATTCCTTAGCAAACATAGAATAATCTGGACTAAATATAGTTTTTATAACTGTAATGATTGTCAAGTAAGGACAGTTTAAAATCAAACGAACATTAGAGAGTTGACGTCTTAAAACAAATAAACCTTCACAGATGCAGTGAATTCAACGGCTACAACACGCCACTGTGACTGTTCCACTTTCTTGATTAGTAGAGTGTAATTCAGTATCTGCCTGCTAGATAGGTAAAATAATAGCGCCAAAAATCAAGGGTACCCGATTTCACCCCATTCCCTCCTATTTAAACCAGAGGGAGTGGTCTCCCCTAAACTTTCTCGTATACTTTCTAAGTGGAGATTCGTAGTGGAGATAATTTCCCTTTGTATACTTCGTATACGAGAAAGTAAAACAAAAAAAACAAACAAACCTGAAATCAAATATCTGTTGCCACGTTTCAAAAAAATATTACTTTGAAGCAAGCGCGATAAAATAGGAAATGCAATGAATACTAAAGCGAAAATTCTGCTTTGGAATTTAATTCCGAAGAAAACAATTTATACTACCACAACCGTAACAATTGCAAAAGCGCGTGAATAAAAGATTTGCTGAAATAATGAGATCGGTTTGATTTACAACAATAAAAAAATTGTTAACAATTGATGCTTGAAAACATTATTTATTGTTGTAAGTAAAATTTACAACAATAACAGATTGCTACCAATACGCATGCGCATGAGAATCGGATTAAAAGAAATTGAATATGCAATTTGAACGCCTCTTTTTGACGGATTTGGCCCAAACTTTTATACGGACCTACATTCATAACGATAAAACTGTGTACCAAATTTTATCCATTTAGCTATTCAAGTTTTTGAGTTATAGCGTTCACATGACCGCGGACATACAAATGGACAGACTTCCCGTTGACGGATTTTGTCCAAAATTTGATAGAAACCTACAAATTATGTTTAAGGACCACACACAAAATTTCATCCCCGTAGCTCTAATAGTTATCGTGTTCACAGACAGACATAATTCCAAAATTGTGTTTTTTGGACTCAGGGAGGTCTAAAACGTGGAGATCCGTCAAAATCTCGAGTTCGAATTTTTTGACGATTACAATACTTTCTCTTTGTATACTTCGTAGACGAGAAAGTAAAAAAATGACGGCCTTCAAGCATATTTGCAGTGTTACGGCGATTTTGGCGATTTGCCACCAAATGCTTGTTTGGGAAGCGCAAAGTTTCGAAGCTGGACGAAGCTTGATTCTCGAGATACGGAGAAATTTCCAGAAAGTTCGATCCCTCACCTCGCCAGAGTAGAAATGGCGGAAGGGCTGCTCTGAAGTTGAGTTTTAGAGTTGGTCGAGCTATTCAACGCGGTGAAGCCTAGTGAGCTCTGCGTCTTTTGTATAGTTCGTGCTCTTCTGTGATTGCGTATAGGCAAACTTCTTCACACATTTGATTTTGTGGCTGTCCACTGTAAATAATTTGAATGTAAATTAAATTATTTTAATACGAGGAACCTGCGTCATCATTTGCGCTTCCTTTTTCCAAGTGAAAGACCTTACCCGGCGTTACAATATATTTATAAATGACGGATTCAAGCATATTTCTGGTCTTTATTTTATTATAAAATGTCGGTAGTAATCTTTTCTCGACTTTCCCTAAAAGATCTACATAAGAATCATATTTAAGGAGCGCGTTAAAAAATGAATAGAGTCTAAGTTATATGTAGCAAACCGTTCTCGGCTGGTATCGATGAAAGTCCCCAGAAACATTCAAACATTATCATTTCCACTTTTTTTTCACCGTTCATTGTTAAATTCCTGGTGCTGACGCTTTGAGGGGATAACATGGGAAACTATCTCTAGAGGAAGAACTTTATACGCCATTTCAATCTTTTTTAAATTCAGTCAATGATTTTAGCTTGATTGACTGGATGTTTTTCTCCGATTTCGATACTGTTTATGAATTAAGTAAAAGTAGTTAAAAGCAAATTTTCAAACTAGAAAGATTTTGCTGATCCATTTTCCAATGTACAATTTATTTTCTTAATAAGTAGCTCTTCTAAGCAAAATGTAGTTCCCACCTGCTAGCTTTGCAAAAGATCTGAAATAAGTAATCCGAATCTTTCTTTAAAAGGGTATTTTCTATACCAATTAAATTAGATTTTTTTCAGAATGGGAACAATTAACCTATTACTGTGCAATGTAGTTTTTGTTCTTTTTCTTTACCTTTCAAAGCTTCCTTCTAGAATTTTATCCAGAAAGCCTATTTCTTTATTTCAGAATATGCTTATTTTAAAAATGCATTTTCTTTAAATTATCATTTTCCGTATATGAAACTCTAGAATTAAACTACCTTTGCATAAAAAAATTGCATTTTCTTCTACGTTAGATAAAAATTTATGTCTTTAACAAACCAGCTAACTGTTCAGCTGTTTAGTACATTGATGCTGTTTCTTCAAGTATGCGTCTTTTATTTCGTACAAAAAAGTTTCAATGAAACGTTAAACCGTTTTTCCCCGAAAAACCTAAGATTTCTCTTATAGAAATTCGAAATCTCATCTTTTTCAACTTTCACTTTTGCGATGATATTTTCAAACTCCCTTCTTGAACTGCCATGTTTTATTTTTTCTCAAGGATTCAGATTTCCATGGCTTTTGAATATTTCATTCTTATGTAGTTGGATGATCAGTGAGGTTAAATACAAAGGAGATAAATTTTTGAAGTTCATTTTGAATACTCTAAAAATAAACTCTTTTTCTTTTCATGTTAAAAATGGATGGATGTTTTCTGTTCGTTTTCAGGAAATATTCATTTTTCTGCTTAAGAATTTGTTAGGAATGCATATATGTTGAAGACCAATATTTTGGCCTTTTATATAAATGACTCACAATTATGGTTTTCAACTATTTGTTTCAATGCTGTTTAAAATTTCTCCAGAATTTCCTAGTAATCAGAGTATTAGAAAGAAAGCTATAAACGCTATTCGTCCATCAATTATAACTGCATTTATATGAAAACACGGATCTCTTACTGTTAGATTAATAATTCAAAGGCCAACTAAACAAGTGACACAGTTACTAAATTTTACGTACTACAATAAAAAGAAGAAATATTTCACTTCGACATTCACGTTTCATAATTAGAGTGAAAATAGTAGCGAATCCTGTTCGAACTATTGGATGCAAGTTCAACTTTTTACATATCAACAGAGAGAAAATTCGCTGTGCATCTAGAACAAAGCTTAGCCTAGTTTCACTCTCGCAATAGCGTATTATTCTACCACAACTTACAAGTTTCATTCTTAATCTTTATTAAGATGCTGCTTTACTATTTATCTTTTACAGTGGCTTTTGCTAAATAGCTCCAAAAATAGATAGTGGCATCTATAAGTTGCGATACAGTTTAGCTGAATTAGAAAAAACTACGCGAGGATAATTTTCGAAAGGTTCTTTTAATTTTGAAACACAATTAGATGGTGTGGACGACACCTGAAAAAGATTCATTACTCTCCAAATTTTCACACTGCACCATAGACGTTTGACCTTAACGAATTTAACGTAAACCTGACTTGTACAAGAGTTTTTCACCTGATTCAATCTCTGATCTGCAATCTTTGAGTCACGAATCTGAGACACTACTACCAAACAACGCGGTCTGCAGTGAAAATGTTCGTGAATGGCATTTAACTGGCAATTCTGGCAACTATTATCGCCCATGAATAACTTTAAAAGACTGCTAATAATGTTGTTTAGTTAGACTTCTCATCCAAGAACTTAATTGTTGAAGACATTGAGTGACACGAGTGGCTTTCTTTTGCAACTGACTTAATCTTGAAGGTCACCTTCAGGACCATATCATCTATAGTAAATAAGGTACTTCTTGATTACTTAACCACTTAACTGGATAGTTTTCTTTGCTATCTAATAAGATGACCCCTCCTGTTTTGGAAAGAGGCTGTCGTTTTCATTCATCTAAGAAGGCATAGGATACTTAAGATGTTTATGGATCCTACATATTTTTTGTGTCAAATTATAAAGCTAATTAATGATTCAATTTTAGTTTATAAGACTAAAATTTCGATAATTCGATGCACGAGTATTCTCGGGCTGTTAAGTTAAGCGGTTAAATGAAGACACACAGACAATGTAGACAGTTTAATTTCGATTCTTTAGAATTTATTTTAAAACGAAAGGCAAAGAAAAAAATATTTACTGAAGAAGGCGAATTCGAAGTTAAATGAAGTAAAATGCAAAAACACTATTACAGATATTTAAGTCAAGTAATTTCGCCCGTCAAATAAAGTAAAAATACTATTTTTCACCAGTGATGTGTCATTTGTTTAGTACAGTTTTCAGAAATGACATATTTTCATTCTATTTTTATACTACATTTTTTCAGATTTTTTTGAGTAATTAATTCTCTTGAGATCAAAGTTTGAATATTTATCCTAAGATAATTCTTTCTTTAAAATTAATTACTTAATTAAAAGTAATAGTTCAATTCAAAAGTCAGCTGAAAGTTTCAAAGAAGCGAATAACTTTTTCTAATTCATAAACGAAAAATAAATTAATTAATATAAAGAAAGTTCAGAAATTAATTACGAAAGTCATTTGTAACGAGAAACGTAATTCATAAAATAATTTAATTATTTTTGTAATTAAAAGCAATTTTATTTCATACCTAAAGTTAATTACATTTTTTTAGTATTTTTCTTTTATTACTGAGGAAGAAAAATTTAAAAGACAGCTTTCCAAAAATATTGCTCTTTTTACTCCATAAGATAACCAGAATGGTGTTTTCTATTTTTAACTTATGATAATCAAATGTAAATCAAGCTAACTTCACATCGAAAGTAACGTCTAATCGCCTGCGAAAGACGAAATACGCGTTTCTTATGATAATCAAATGTAAATCAAGCTAACTTCACATCGAAAGTACACGCTTAAACCAAACGAGCGAAATTCGCTCCGATGGAGCGAATTTTCGCTCCTTTCCGTACTTGAAATTGCATCGTCCTTTTGGAGCGTTTTACAATCCTTCCGCGGAGCGAAATATTCGGAGCGAATTTCGCTCCTTTTTGTATTGAACGATTTCGCTCCTTTTCCATTAGTTTTTAATATTAAAAGGAGCGTGTTAAAAGAAATGCTCCTTTTTGAGCAATATTTTAAGCAATGATTTCGCTCTTTGTTGATCAATTTTTAATGTTAAAGGGAGCGTTTGAGAAGAAACGCAATTTTTTGTTAATGTTTTCATTACTCATTTCGATCCTTTTTTATTAATTTGTAACTTTATTTAGAGCGTTGAAAAGAAAAACGCTCTTTTTTGGAAATGTTTTTATTGATTTCGCTTCTTTTTGATCAGTTTGTAAACTTATTCAGAGCGTTTAAAAAAACGCTTTTTTTAAAATGCTTTTAATATTGATTAATTATTCAACATTTCTGGGCGTTTAAAGGAAAACATTTTTTAAAGCAATATTGAGACCA
>BGPR01003841.1:0-126197 GCA_013235015.1 Araneus ventricosus | reverse complement strand
GATTTCAAGTAAAAAAAGAGCAAGCAAGATTAATAATGTAACATGACTATACAGATATAGGGTAGATGCTCCAGTTTGGCCACATTGGATCTGTTTTTCCAATAATTAACCAGTAATTTCGCAAATTAATTAATAAGAAGCAGTGCCAATACTCTTAAACAACTTATTTTACTATTTTCAATCTGATTGGTTCATTTTTCTTAAACATGCTTAATTTGTAAAAAAAATTAAATACAAGATCATGTATTGTATATTACAACTGTTAAAGGAAACAGCATTTGCAGTCTTTCATCATGAAGCTCTCAGAATTAAATGATTAATCTAATACTGACAACTTTAGGGTTTATGAGAGAGGTAAGCTTCCTTTTATTCTTGATTTCATATCAAAATTAATTTTTTTAAGGATTTAAATGGGTGGTACAAACCGGTACTTTAAATTATTATATGTACCAGTTTTGGCTATGCAGGTAATGCGAACACTACATGTTCCAGCCATCACATAACTTCATTATTGTGGCTTGTGACATTACATAAATTTACATTATCTGGATGAAATAAAACTAATTCTAGCTTTGTTTCTCAAAATAAAAGCATCTGATTTAAGGCTTTTGTTTCTCAATGAAAAGTACTGATTTAGTTTTGCTTTTGTTTTCATTTCTATATAGTAATGGACTCCAATTAAAAATAAGAAGGCAGGTAGCATTTCCATACAAAAAATTTGCTACTCACCATCTAAAGTTGGTAATAATGAGTGATGTCATTCCAAAATGGAATGTCAGAAACATCTCCATTTTGAATGTTTAATTCACCATTTATGTTAGAAAATTTCAACCAGAACCTGAATCGAAAGTGATGAGGAATATCTTTTATATGCATGGATTGTCTGATTTTAAAATGATCTGATGAATTTGATTAATGTTGCAATTAAAATATTATAAAATGCATAGTTTGTGATATTATTGAGTATATAATAATGCTAATTTTGATTTGTAAGATTTTTAAATGTTCCGCTTTTGCCATGTAAGTTTATTCCTCTCCCATTTTTTTTGTTTCCATATTTGAGAAAAAAAATTATGTGAGTATATATAGTTTGCATTTATCAACCAAATTAAATTATTGTTTTCTGCATTCCTGTTTTTTGTTTAAAAAACTGAAATCTGCAGCTAAAATCATCTAGGAAATTTTATTATATCTTTAAATTCATAAAAAAATCACATTTAAAAAAAATAACAGAAAATAATTGTACTAAAATATATATTGCATAAAAATGATTTATTTTTACTTAAAACTCACTAAAATGTCTGGTTAAAAAATATAATATTAGTGTGGCCAAAACTGGCATAGAGGTACAAAAACTGGTGCAAATGGGGTTAATTTATTTTCAAAAACTATAACTCTAAATCTAAATTATTCTTCAAAAACTAGCAGAAAGTCAATGTAATTTGGTTAAAAGAATAGTATCAAAGAAGGATTTAGAATATGCTTCCAAACAATACCTTTCACTGAAATCTCCCATGATTTTAGAACAGTTTAGTTCATACGGAAAAATACAAAATAAAATCTTAAAAAAATATAAGTTTACAACATGTATCGAACTAAAACCAGTAGGAACAGATATGGCAGTATATCATCTCTATGAGCCATTTCTTGAAATAAATATAATCGCAAAACATAGAACGAATTATCAACTTATTTTGCCTAAAGTATAAAGAAACACGTACATTTAAAGATAATTTACCTGTAAATATTAGAGTATTATTATAGGATAACAATCATATTATCAAGCAAAATAAGAGGAAATTGAAAATAAATATCTACTGATTTTTTTTTGTTGAAGTTTTTATAAAAAAATCTCTTACCTCCAAACGCACGTAAACAAATGGAGTTTCGCAGTCGATAGGACGAGTATGCTGGAGTCACAGAGTATGCATGCGTGTAGTCTACGTCATCGTTGTCTGGCTTCAAACCTGGTTTGACAGGTGGTTCATGAAAAGCCTTTACGTCAATCTTTATGGATGGTTTGAACCCTGGTTTCTGGAAATGTTTTCGCACTTGTCGTTCAAACCTGTCGGTGAGGTATCTCTATAAAAAAAAAGCTTTCTATGTATGTAAACCCCAGGCAAGGGTTTCCGAAAACGGTTGGTGTGTAATGCTTCCCCGCGGAAAGCCTGTGGAAAGTGAAATGGCAACCTTTCCGCAACCTTCCTTGCTATCTGGGATGTTCTCAATTTTACGCGGGCTGAAGTACCACAACTTTATTTAAAAGTTTTGATCATGAAATCTTACTAGATATCACGCAAGATTTCACCATACCTTCCATCTGAGAATGTCAACTGAGGTTTTGATTCAGGGTTGTCATAGCACTTCCGAAGTGCGGCTCTCTTCACTCTCTTAGACCGCCAGTCAAACGCCAACCAAACTAACTTGAGTAAAAAAAGCGAAACGCCTTCACAACACAGTCGCAATGTGCATTTTAAACCAAATATGCAATTTGAACATCTGTTTTTAACCGATTTGACTGAAATTTGGGCACAAATCTAATTAATGTTAGCATACGTGATACCAAGTTTTATTTATCTAAGGGCTTATGAGATATAATTCTACAAGGTTCAAAGATTACAGACCGTCAGTCAACCTCGATGGGAGGGCTCCAAAAATTTTATACGAACCTACATTCATGACGATAAACTGTGTACCCCAATTTTATCCATCTAGCTGGTTCAAGTTTTTGAGATATAGCGTTCACATGTAGTGGCTTCATGTGTGTGATATGATATTCAGTTCAACGATAATCCAGCTTTGTCTTTTTTTCGATTATTCAATGATAATAATACAATATGCCATAAACACCATTACGACAAAAACATATAAAAATATAAACATCACATAGCTTAGAGCTCGATTAAATCCACACCTGCCTGGGGCAGGGTCAGTAGGTATCCGAGGGGCGGACCTTTCAAGCGTGGGGGATGAAAGTTCTATTTTTCCCTTTCTAGGATTGCTGTAGCCAAGCTGCCAGCATCCTCCTGCCCCGATGAAGGAATTCATCACAGCACATTAAATACATAAATTCAAAATAACAATAATACGATTTCAAAAAATAACAACATGAATCCAACCAAAATACAATCCAATAAAATTTTATGAGAATACAGCCGAATTCTAAAGCATACGAAATTCAAAAAATAATTAATTACTAAACTAGTTAAATTACAATTTACTATACACAATAATATTAATCATAATAATCAATTAAAGAAGCTAACTTACCCATTTCTATTTGCCAATTTCAAGATTATATAACAATTGTATTGGACGTTTTATTATACCTGTGGATGTGTTTTATTGTGGCAGATCTTACTTTAGGAGTCACGTCCTTGTGAACATCACTATATCAAGCCTATAGTTGCCTGGAGCCTTCTCTTCACCCATAAAACTATATCATTAACATTAAATCTAGCTTTCACATTTTACATTTTTGTTCAAATTTGCACCTTTAATCAACTGAAGAAAATATTCCCTCTTCCACCTTTCCAAAAATTATTCAGTATCTTTTCTTCCCTGATAAAGATATCTTTTGATTAATTCTTTTTTACCTTAAATAATCTATTTATTTCTTGCCTGACCAATAGGTATAGCAATATGACCGCGGACATACAGGCAGATGACTTCCTTGACGAATTCTTGTCCAAAATTTGATAAAACCTTACAAATTATGTTTAAATATCTCACATACCCAAATTTCATCCCCAGCTCTATTTAGTTTTGAGTTATCGTGTTCACAGACAGACATTATAATTCCAAAATTGTGCTTGTCGGACTCGGAGAGGTCTAAAATGTAGAGATTCGTCAAAATCTCGAGTTCATTTTTTAATCGATTACAATACTTTCTTTGCATACAGAGAGTAAAAATGCAGAAATTACTAAAACTTGATTCAGTTAAGTTTAATTAACCAAATGATTTTAAGACAACATGAGGCTGTTTTGGGGTTTGGTCCTCGAAAATTTGAGCCGTAGTCAGATGCAGTGGCGGCTCGTCCATAAGAGCTGCAGTCCCCACCTGGAATTATTTTTAAAAGATTGTATTTTTTCGTTTTTTATTCTAATTGGCTTACTTTTCCACTTTGAGAATCCAGTGATCAACGAAAAAATGACAACAAAGTAATAAAAAGGTAAAAAGAAGACGGAAAAAATCAATTAAGAATTTTCAGAGAGACAGACCAGGTGCAGTCAAGTTTTGCCCCTCCTTAGGATCCGAGATTAATGCTATAAGCAACGCAAAAGGGAGAAAAGCAACCCTTCTCTGCTTGAAATTGCATTCCATTTGAGCCGTATTCTAGCTCTCATTTTAAGGACTACCCCATTTGACCTTTTTCGCCTTTTCTCAGTAAGCAGTTCAGTCTTTTTTTTTAAATCCAATTCTGAGTGAGTTGTAATTTTTTGCTTCTTCATGTTTTTTTTTCGGTGCTGATTACGATTCTGAGGTTTGCCACCAGTCAGTGAGTGAATCCAGGGGGGGGCCACACAGCCCCAGAGCCAAGCCAGAATTTTATATTATTTAAAATCATTAAAACTGTTTTTCTTTAATTTCCTCTTAAAAAAATAATAAAAATGTTTCAACATTGCTTTCTGGCTTGGACAGGCCTGAAAATTTTCCCCTATTTTTATATAGTCATTCCATTTGTGTTTGTAGCTTTGATGCGGTCAAAGGTATTTTTTGGCTAGTTATTTCATTGTAATTTTATTAAATTATAGAAAGTATTGTATTGTTCTTTGCGATTCTTATTATCAGGTAGTAAAGTCTGTAAAGTTAAAAGAGTTTTGTTTACTTTAGTCTTGAGTTTGATACTATCACGACGATACAAAATTTTTTATAACCCTTGCCCCCCCCCCCCCCGCTCCCTCCCCAGACCCGAACTTAGATCGCTACTACCAGTAATTGTTGTTTGAATTTAAAAGTTATAGCCAAAAAAAAAAAAAAAAATATTTTTTCTTTCTCCAGTGGGTTTATAATCCCAAAACTATCAATTTTTTAGTATACTCAACATTATATACCAAAACAATCAGCACAAAATACCCTGCCAAATCTAGTTCTATAAAACGTTTGCATCACTGCTTGTTTCTGAGCTGACGAGCCGCCTCTGGTCAGATGACTGGAAGATCGTTTGACTCTCAAGTCAGATTTGCATATTTTATTTTGATGAACCGGGTTTCAAACCTGAAACCCGAGGGTCCCGAAGCCCACCTTGCCATCGCGGTCGAAAACTTGAAATCCCTACTAATATAAACTTCCCGAAAACTGACCGCTAGAGCCAGGAACACCCTTCAAACACAATAAATAAGTTTTCCCCATAAGACAGCTAATAAAAGACTCAGAACTGCAACTCCTTAATACGCCATCCGGGTTAAACCGAAAGTAGAAAATTAAACAAAAAATTAATGCTTTTCATGCGTAGCGCCATCGCTTCGCAGTCGAACTGAATTAAAAATTTTTTAACTTTCCATTAAAAGAGAACCGTTTACAGACATGACACACAGGCTTGGAACAAAAAAAAAAAGCTGGAACTTCCTAAATAGTTTATCAGTGCCACATAAACCCTGAGAGTGAAATAACATGATTAATAGAACAATAAAATAAATAAATTCATAAAAAAAGTATTTAAAAATATTAAAATATTGCAGAATTATTATAAAATAAAAAAATGATAAAATCCTGTTGAAAATGTATGAAATACGCGCTCCGCGGAAGTGCGGTCATGTCTTATATGGTGAGCTAGCTGGAAGCAGAGAATTAGAAAAAAACTGCTATTATCTCTCAATAATAATAAAGGAGAGAAATGTGTGTGCTCTGTGTGTTCGCGCTCTACAGAGCAGACCGTTGGACTTGCTGAAATTTGGCGCAAACATTCTTGAGGGGGGGGGAATGTGCACCTTTGAGACAATGCAAAAAAAATTTTTATTAGAATTTAATTAATTAAAAAATAAAGAAATTATGTTTTTCCTTAATAACTTTCTTGAAAATATTACAATCCAGCACAAAGTTATCTTTCAATGATGTTGCACAAGTTGTCACAATGATTTTTCAACACTTTTTATAACCTTTTTTAAAAGTATATTTTTGCATAATTTATAACAACATTTTCCACATACGTAACGCATTTCAAACAAGCCAAGGTTTAAAACAAGATGAATTGAAAATAAGTCCTCCAATTGTTTAAAGCTTAGAAAATATCCTTGATTACTTTCTTTTTATTTAATATTTTTCTGTGAAATCTCTGTAAATAAAGTCCTGAGATGGTAAGTATATAATGAAAATAATCCAGTAAACCTGAAAGATTAATCTTTGCTATGTTTTAATTCTTGACTGCAGTTTTTCAAGACAATTAACATGCTGCTGGACGCAAAATGGCAAGCAAAAGCCATTTAAATGTTGAAATCAAATGCGTAGTTTATGTTAATGTCAACAAGGAAGAGAACAAGTGCAAGGCTTTGAAAAGGACGCGGGGTTAAACGTTCATAGTAATTGAAATTTTAAAACTACTTATTAACCCTTTGCAGTTCAATATATAAGTTATTTTGAAAATTAAATGATTTCAAAAAATGAGTATTAGATACAGCTAATCAAATATGTAAAGAAATTTTATATTTTTTTTGATTTTCAAGAAATTTGTATTCCACAAGGAAATCTAAATGAACTTAACGGCTTATTTTTTCCTCCGAATAAATTATAACGCAATGCAATTTTAAATTATATTTAATTTATATATAATGCAAGTATCTGTGATATTCACAAAATTCAATATTACTGAAGATTCACCCTAAAAATATCAATCGTGAGCCCTCACCATTCTTGCCTCTTAATGACTGAAAAGCAATTTAGGCTCTCAAATGCTGATATCTTTGTGAATACTTTAACGGTATTTAGAACTGGAATTCTTTTGACAGGTTATCCTAGATCTGGCCTGTAGGTTTGGAAAAGAAAATTTACGCAACTTTTCACCATGCAGTAAAAAAAATGCTAAATGTGTGGAGCCACTGCGAAACCACATTTAACGGTAACGCAATATGGGAACCAAGAATTATAAATTATAAAAAAATAAGAGATTCAGTTTGAAATTCTTACCGCCGATCGCTTGGCTGCCAAGGGCGGCTAGTGTAACAATATGATACAGCAGCTATGTCTCACGAATTTGAACAATATTAGATGCCAATCATCATCTGGCAGAAACTTTGTAGCTATCATAACCAGAAAATTTACTAAGTCAACGCACACTAAAGTATGAACTAATTTATTTTTTGTGTCAAAAAAGGTAATAAACTTAAATGTATCAATCGTATTTCACTACTATACTGGCTTCTTTACTCCAAAACTTATGTATAAATTGGAAATTTTATCTCTACTCTCTACAAAGAATAATAATTCCTGAGCCACGAGAAGTTAAAGACGCTCCTACCTTGGTTAGGGTACTGCTGAGAGTTGGCTGCCCATTAATTACATTACAGTATGGCTTCTTAGGTGAAATGCAGATTGGTTACGGACACCCACTCCTGCCACGTGAACTAGCACACCGGCAGGGATCTGCTGTGGGGTCCAAGGGTGAAACGACAGCAGGCTCTATGAAATGAAATTAATCAGTTTAATTAACAATAATTAAAATTTATTTACTGTTATTTACATATTACAAAAAGAAAACAAACACTTTAATGGCTCATCAAAGAGACCACGCCCCAATTTTGAGGGAAGATGAATCATCATGGATAATACAGCAGGTATGTTAAGCAAAGATGATTAATTTAAAAAATAAAGTTTCTGATTTACATTTACAATTAGTTTTGAAGCTGCTGTCCACTGAAGTATAGCCATGCCATTTTGTCCTAAGCCCGGTTTTCCCTCCTACCCATTTTAATCGAAAAAAATACAGGCACGTCATTCACTGTATTTAAAAGGACGCCATAACTCTGAACGAAGGTGTAAGGGGGGCGATCTTCTTCTCTACAGCTGCTATCAATCGCTCTTTCGATTTTCCCAGTCAGCAGATTTCTTAATTTATATACCCTGAAACGAGGCTTCAATCTACGGAAGAGATTGTTCTTTCGCTAGCCTCTTTCCGATCACTCTTATTTTTCGTTCCGATTCTAGTCCACGAAATTCAATCATGGCAAGCCGTTTGGCCTATTTCAGGATTTCTCTTATCGCCTTTCCTTCTCGCGTTTAAAATATAGTTTTTGTCTGTGAAGTGAATGGACGGCTAAGATGGTTTTATTGGCATATTTTGTGTCAAACAATTAGTGATTGATGCATGTACGTTCAAGGCGATAGCGTCTCCAGGCTGATGCGGTTTTCATTTATATCCTAAAGAATCCAGAGGCAGGGTCAGGAAGTGGGGCAATACACGATTATCATGGCTCATCTACCACGGAATGTTTCGTGTTTTAAAAGTGTCATCGACGTAGAGACGACGGAAATGCTTTGCCCATCTTGCACGAAACTAAAATAAAAATCTACAATTTGGGTAAAAATTCTAGAACAATCAAAATTCGAAATCGTCCCGGCTCTGATCACTTGAAGAAACAAACATCACGGTTGTGTGTTGCGTAGAATACTACAAAAGATAGATAGATCGCTTAGGCACATGGAACAAAATTCCGTTACGCACATTCAGGCAAATGGTAGTCCTAACAGTCTGGACAAAAGTACTTGCCCTGACACTGAAGGCTCGCATACTGGTTTGTGCAGTGGAGTGGCATGTTGTGATTTTGAGACAGGTGTGGATTGTAATCCTTAGGTTCTAAGGCAAATATTGCTCATCTTGCTGTATACAATTGTCTTCATATATCTATAATGGTCAGTGGGGAGGACATCCAGCATTTTATATGTCGGATAAAAGAATAATGTCAGCATAAGCAAGGACACCCAGCAAAGTGAACTAGTATGAAACATGAGCAAACGTCATGCTTTTAGCACACCAGCAAATGCATGGAAAACATATGCCAAATTATAATAATGCATGTTCTCTTAAAATAAAGATCTGGTTAGACCAAATAATAATCTTAAATGTATAATATTAGAGGCTAGTAAACCCATTCCTAGACTAGTTCCACCCACCAAGAGCCACAAGCAATCTGGGTATTAATCAGGAAAGTTACCTGATCTGGAAAGGAATTCTTTTTTCTATGGCAAGATTGTTCATCATATAATAACGTCACATATAACGAGTAAAATTGCAGCAACCAATTGAACATGACAAATTTAGAAACTAAAGTACGAATTAAAGATCAACACCAAAAAAAGCACGAAATGTGACAAATCAATTCCAAACCACCTCCTCTACCATTCTTCTCCGCAATTTTGTTCTGTTATCCAAAGTTCGTCCTATAGAGCCGAGGTTCCCACTTGTGGTGTGTACCCCTAGGGGTACGCGAAGGCCCAGTAGCAGAATTTTCTGCATCACCGGCAGTGAGTTTCAGGAAGCCAAAATGTATCTGCAACTTCCGAACGATGCCGGAGCCAAGCTTACTATCATAATAAATTACTGTCATTTTAAAGCAAAATTTGCATTTTAAAATATATGACAATACCACTACATGCAGACAATAAATAAATACTAGCTGTATGGGCCCCGATGCTGCACGGGTTAAATCGAATAATAGCTGAGGTCACGACACGATGCCTTCAATGTATAATATTGTTGAAGTGTGTTGTATTATAGTGTTTTCTACCCTACTTCAGCTGGGTGTAGATGAGAGGTCCTGTGATAAATTTGGCCATGAATTTCTGAAGCAATACGCTCCTCTCCCTGTAGACGGTACAATTGTGCACCCATTGAAGCACTGGTATGACCTTATGTTATTTTGAAATGCACTATTACTCATCGAGCCATCCATCAATCCTTTCATTTTACTCGAGGTCCGCTGCTCAATTATATTTCCATTATGACAACAATGAGTGTAAATTCCTCTGGTATTCTTTTTCATCCCGGAAATACAACCCTCCGCATTTCAGAATAAGATTGTCCATTTCTCCACAGTTGTGTCTTCTAGTCTAGAAATAGTTCTAGTTGCATAAAAAAAGTTTGTATCTGATGATTTTGTCCTTCAATAACATTTTAGATTTATGTTCTTCTTTGCATGTTGTAGCATGGTTGACAATTAGCTATTTCTTTGTTCGTCTGTTTCTTCTTTGGTTCTTCTCTCATACATAAGCAGTTATTACCATTAATCATTATTTCTTTTATTCTTCTGTTTCTTCGGTTCTTTCTCCTACTACGTGTTTGTGCCATTACCGCTAATCTGATATTTCTTTGTTCTTCTGTTTCTTCGGTTCTCTGCTGGACACATTGTCCCATTAATGCTTAATCGTCTATTTCTTTGTTCTCTTGTTTCCTCGGCTCTTCTCTCCTGCCCATTGCTGTTATAGTTGACAATCGGCGGCTTCTTTCTTCTTCTTAGTTTAAATAACTCTCCTTCACGTTTTCTAATTGCCTCCCGTCTACTGGCAGTATCCCTGTAATCTCTTTTCTTTTAGGGTCGGAAAAAGCGAGAATTGAACAAAGCAAAAATATAACTTCCAAAATATCAGCTTAAAATAGAAGCTTCCACAAATATTTCTAAACTTGATCAAACTAAGGAACAATGAGTAAAATCACTACCATAACTAATCTTTATCTTCGGCAACATAACTTTACAGAAACAAAACACCACTTTAATTTCGTTAAAATGATTTGTTGGACGTTGTATCACGGGAGGCTGTGAATTTATACACTTTCAACAATACATTTTTTTATTTGTCAAAGGCCACTTTATTGTTATTATTGTAAATAATGTCTCTTTAAAGTAAACGACTTAAATAATAAAATGAATTTTGAATTGCGCTGTAACAATGAAAAGTATTGCTTATAGCATCCAAAACAATGAAAAGTATTGTTGTAAATTAGTTTTAATTAATATCTTTTTTCACTAATTAAATTTCGATATTTAAATGGCCGAAATGGATTCTTGAATTATCTCCATCTTGGCACTTTCCGCGCTTCTCCATTCTGCGGTTAGAAGATAGAAGACATACATATATACGTTTGTTTACCTTCGAATTTTAATAGGATAGACTAGCTGCATGACCCGGCGTTGCCCGGGCACCTTTTGAATGATGGATATCTCTGGGCGGAGAGAAGTGAGATCTTCACGTGAGTCTTCTGATCCATATTTTTCATATGCCCGGTCTGCTTTTTTTTTCAACAAATATTGTCACTTACTTTCTCCAAGAAAACGTAAACATTCTCAAATCTAGTCTTTATTACTAATTTTCGTATGTCTGCCTGATTTATATTTTTTTATATATATTGTCAAGCATTCGTAAACGTTTACGTCTCCAAACGTATTCTCTTTCTTTGTTCTTCTGTTTCTTCGGCTCTTCTTCTCCTGGCCCACGTTGTGATGCTGTCTGACAATCGGCTATTTTCCTTTGTTCCTCTGTTTCTTCCGTTTCTTGTCCTACTAATGTTGTTGTTAGTTGATTAATCGGCGGCTTCTTTTCTTCTTTTTCAGTTTCAACAACCTCCTTTCACGATCGTTTTCAATCTGCCTCCCGTCTACTGGCAGCATCTCCTGTGGCCTTCCTCTTTCTTCTTTAGGGCGTTTTTTCGTCTTGGCGCCGTACAGGCTAAATCGAATAATAGCTGAGGTCACGTGACACATGCCTAATGTGCTATAATATTGTTGAAGTGTTGTGGTTAGTGTTTTCAACTTGCTTCAGCTGGGTGTAGATAAGAGTCCTGTGATAAATGGTCATGAATTCTGGAAGCACATGCTCTCCTCCCTGTAGACGGTGCAATCTGTGCACCCATTGAAGCACTGGTAATGTGACCTTATGTTACTTTGAAATGCACTGATAATTCATCGGAACCTGTCCATCAATCCTTTTCATTTCCACTGGATAAACTGAAGCCTGCTCATTATATTTCCATTATGACAACAATGATTGTAAATTCCTCTGGTATTTCTTTTCTTCATCCCGGAAATACAACCTCCGTATTTCAGACACAGAGATTGTCCATTTCAGAGAGTTGTGTTCTCTTCAAACAATAGGGTAAAGAAATGGTTCTAGCTGCATAAAAGTTTATATCTGATGGTGATTTTGTCCTTCATCAACATTTAGATTTGGCGTTCTCTTGCATGTTGTGGCATGGCTGATAATCGTATTATATTTCTTTGTCTGTCTAGTTTTTCGGTTCCTCTTCTTCAATACACATTGTTAACACTAATCGGCTTATTTCTTTTGTTCTTCTTGTTTCTGCGGCTCTTCTCTGCTGGCTACGTTGTACCATTACTGCCAATCGGCTATTTCTTTTGTTCTTCTGTTTCTTCGGCTTTTCTCTCCTCCTACCGTTGTGCCATGTCTGACAATAGGTATTATTTGTTCTTCGGTTTCTTCTGGTTCTTCTCTGCTACGTTGTCCCATTACCGCTAATCGTCTATTTCCTTTGTTCGTCTGTTTCTTCTTGGTTCTTTCGTTCCTGATTACGCTTTGGGGTCATTATTGCTAATCGGTCTATTTCTTTTGTTCTTCTGTTTCTTCTGGTTCTTCTCATATTACGTTGTCCCATTACTGCTTTAATCGTCTGTCTATTTCTTTTGTTCTTCTGTTTCTTCGCTCTTTCCTCTCCCGCCCACGTAGTGCCATGTCTGACAATCGGCTATTACTTGGTTCTTCTGTTTCTTCCTCTTCTGTCCAGGCCACGTTGTGCCATAGTTGCACCGGCGCCTTCTTTCTTCTTCAGTTTCAGCAACCTCCTTCACGTTTACACACCGTTCCCGTCTACTGGCAGCATCCCCTGTAATTCCTCTTTTTTCTTTAGGCATCGGAAAAAGCGAGAATTGAACAAAGCAAAATAGTAACTTCCAAATATCAGCTTAAAATAAATAGAAGCTTCCACAACATTTAAATCAATGACAATGATTAAAATCACTAACTTAACTTGAATTCCTCATCTTTCGGCACATAACTACAGAAATAATATAATCTCTTTAATTCCTGTTAAATGATTTTGTTGGATGTTAGGTATCAGCGGGATTAAAAAAAAGTAATTCTATACACTTTCAACACTACATTTTTTTTATTTCTAAGTCAGCGTCACTTTTTTTATTGTTGTTGTAACAATGTTCTAAGCAAACGACTCTCAACAATAAAATAAATTTTGAATTGCTCTGTAACAATGAAAAGTATTGTATAAAGTATCCCAAACAATGAAATAGCATTGCTCAATTGTTTTTAATTAATACTTTTTCACATAATTAAAATTTCCGAAATTCTAAATGGCCGGAAATGGTCTTCCCTGATTATTCCCAATCTTTTGGTATTTCGCCGCTTCTCCGTCAATGCGGTTCGTGAGAAGATAGAGGGAAATACATACATACATATACGTTTGTTTACTCGAATTTTAATAGATTAGATTTTTACGTTTAAAATTGAAATTGCAGGTAATGCAAGCTAAGAGAAAAGTAATACCTCAAAGTAAAGAAAAGTAACTTAAACAGAGTTTAATCTTTCAGGATATTTATTATATAACTTAGTGAAAACATGGTAAGCATTTATCTGAATCATTAATAACTCTACTAACTACTTCGAAGTAACAGCATGTTTAGCAACTTAACTTGTAGATTACATGCTTAAAATGTTGAAAGTATGGCATCCCATATTTTCTCAACTAATGGCTTTCAAAAATTTGCGTATATGCTTAAATCCACTTTCAGGACCATTAGCATAATAAATATACGCATATCTTATATGCAAATGTCTTCCAATGAGCACCATCTACCTCTTAGTCTTTCTGCCATCACATTGCTTTATTTATTGACCCCCCAACTCACATATTGCCTCGACACGTGGGATTGACAAACAAAATGAGAAAATTTTAGAACAAGGGCAATTTATGCTTCAGCCGTACCATAGATAACTTAAAACGCTTTCGTAAATCACAAAGTGACCCTTCATCTCTGTTTTCAGATATTTTATGCTGCATCCAAGAACATAGCTCTTATATTCAAAGAAACAAGCCTGACGGACTCCTCCTAAACTTTCTCATATACTTTTCAAACATTTGTCATTTCTCTCCCCCTGCGTTGATAAAAAAGTTCAACAATGTAACCGCTAGAATACAATGATTATCCAGAAGGTAAGGTTTTTCATTGTAGATTATAGTGATAGTAAAATATTGAGGTGAAGAATCATATTCAAAAAGATGCGTATGTATTAAAACTTCGCAATATTTTTTTTTTATCAAACTAGCAATGCGAGTTCCGCGTGCGGAGAAGAAAACAGGAGAATAGCTTGCGCATGCGCAGAGATTGCTTAAAAGTACGCAAGTAAAACGAGACGCCCTAAATGTTTGCTTCCTTACATAATCTCGCCGCCAGAATTGGTTTTTGGCAAACTGCCACGTTTTCGGAGCGTTCCTTCTTTCACAGGCATTTCTACCACTACGCATGCGCGTGGAGTTAAACTTGCGATTATAAAGACCGACAGACAGTCAGCCCGTTGACGGATTTGGCCCAAAATTTTATACGGACCTACATTCATGACGATAAAACTGTGTACCAAATTTTATCCATCTAGCTATTCAAGTTTTTGAGTTATAGTGTTCACATGACTTCGGACATACAGACAGACAGACAGACTTTCCGTTGACGGATTTTGTCTAAAATTTAATAGAAACTTACAAATTATGTTTAAAGACCACATACCAAATTTCATCCCCGTAGCTCTAATAGTTTTCGAGTTATCACAGACAGATACACACACACACAGACACACAGACATAATTCCAAAATTGTGTTTTTCGGACTCAGGAGGGTCTAAAGCGTGGAGATTCGTCAAAATCTCGAGTTCGAATTTTTTGACGATTACAATACTTTCTCTTTGTATACTTCGTATACGAGAAAGTAAAAATGAGAAGCAAAAGTCTTAATAATTATGTATAATCAAAAAGAGTTTTTACATGGCCATATTTTTTAGTGAGATAATTTTTACCATAGTTTTATTTTAACAAAACTTTATGCGTAACTCATTTTTCACAAATTAATTTTCTTTTAAATAATAATTATACAATATTTTTAATATCTCAAGCACTTTTTGTATAAATTTATTCATTTATTGTTCAATTAATCATACTTATTTTACTTCTCGGTGCTTACGTTTGATACGATTCCGCATTTATGAAGTTCAGCTTTTTTTGTTCCAAGCCTGTGTCATGTCTGGTACACGTTTATGTGAACAATTCACACTCTTATCATGAACCTAAAGTAGACATCGAAAATTAAATTAAAAATTAAGCGTTAGTATATTGATAAAAATGGCCTAAAATTTAAGAAGACGCATTCTTGCATACATTCGAGAGAATGGAGCACATTTTGAATTAGAACGGGAGAGGGGGGGGGGCCCAGAATTTTGTCATTTGATTTGCCAATTTGATTCTCTTCAAAATTTTTAGTTTATTCTTATACTTTGATTCATTCTAATATTTTTAAAATTAAATTCTCAAGTTGCCTGATTTTTCAATCACCTTGCATGCCCGCACTGCAAACTTTTAAGGAAAAAGAAGAAGAAAAAAAGAGAGTGAATAGATTCAGTTAAAAAAGTTCTGAAGGTTTTCTATCCAATAATTTTTACTGTACACAGAATATACATAGTCTCGCTATTTTAGTGAATAACAGCAATTTAGAACTACTGTTCAACTTTCATTGCCCAATTTGCCATTTTTTTCCTTGTCCAAGAATGCACTATTTATTTATTTTGAAATGAATGGAAACATACAAAACTAAAATCATTGTTTTTATATTGCATACTAGCCGCCTTCTGCGATCAGCTTGACCGCCGGAGATAAATTTTCAACTGAAACTCTTATGCATAATTTTATATTCGTGGTTCCCTTAACAAAGCAGTTTTAAACTTCAAATTGTTATAGACATTTAACCCACGTTCTTTTCATAGCCTTGTACTTGTTCTGTTCCTTGTCCACATTAACATAAAATACACATTTGATTTCAACATCAAATTGGTACGGCACACTTTACATCCAGCAGCATGTTAATTGGCTTAAAACATGCTGATGAAAAGAATTAAAAGATAGCAACGTTAATCTTTCAGTTCACTGGATTATTTCATTATATACTTACTATCTTGAGTACTTCCTTTACAGATTTCACAGAAAAATTGATCAAATAAAAGAAGAAATTAAAATCCAGTTAGATATTTTCTTAGCTTTCAACGATGCAAGAGAAATATGCAATTAAATATTTCTTTAAACAATGAAAACTGTTTGAATTGCATTGCAATAATGAAAAGCATTGTTGCAAATTATGCCAAAAATATTTCTAAAATTTATTAAAATTAGATAAAAAAATCGTACGCTAAACTTAATTGATATCATTGAAAAAGTAATTTTTTAAATTTTCAGATGGGGTAAAATTAATTTTTGTGCTGTAATATTTTTGGAAGTTATTAAGGAAAAACCGCTAAAATTTCGCCTAATTTTTAATTAATTAAAATTTCAGAAAAGGGTTCCGAGGTGCACTTTCCCACCCTCCAAAATATTGTTACAAAAATCGTCCTGTATGTGTACGGTGAAAACAGTCCAACAAGCAGGATAATGGAAAATGACGTTTTATTCACAAATATTCAAGAGAACACGAAGCACGGGCAACAGGATCAATAGCTCTTATACAGATTAACAAAGCAAACTCACAACAGCTTATTAGTAATAATAATAACAGCAACATCACTTTCGGATTTAGGAACACGAACAGTCAGCAAGTCACTAATAACGACAGTAACAGCACTTTCAATAGCGCTCAGCTCACCGTCTTTCCAGCTCGCACTGCAGACGAAACTCTGAAGTCTTTCTTCGCACTCCGAAGACGTTCCTCCTTTCAGTTGCCTCCGTTTATATACCCTAGTTCGACTGGTCGTGACGTCACATGGAATCATCCAGTACATTCTGCATGTATCTCTTCTCCTAATAGATATCGAGAAAATAATAGCATTTTCGGGAATCTTCGATTTGTCGCCAATTCGCTAAAATGGTCGCCAAGGTCAGGGGCCCAGGTCTGACCGTTGCCGGTCATTCTATACTTACCCCTTTAAAACTCTTTCCAACCATAAGACTAACATTGCCGAGAAGCGGCATTCCATGTTCGTAACACTGCTCTCCTCTTCAAAGGCTGCCGTCCTGGCAATCTCATTACATACCACTATGAATGGTAGTCCGGTATGGAGCTGGCCGATTAATGCGAATAACTTTTGGCTTGGCGTTGGGCAACCTCTAAACTCTATAGACAACTTCGCTCATTTTCTTGACAACAGTATAAGGTCCTTCCCACCTTTGGTCTAGCTTCGGACTCAAACCACTCCGTCGTTCCGGGTTACACATCCAGACTTGTCCACCCACCTTAAAATGGTCGTCTGTTCTGGAGTCGTAGCGAGTCTTCTTTTGTTCCCTAGACAGTTTTATTCGCTCTCTGACAGACGTCTGTACGCTTTCCAAATGTACCTCCAAATTTTTCTAGTTTTCATTCCGCGAGGTAGGCGTATCACCCAGTCATCCAAAGAGAATGTCACAGGGGTATATCGGCGTTCTATTGGAAAGCTTCTCTGCCGGTTGAATCGGCTCTCTTGGGTATTGAATGAATCCAGTCACTGACTTACCCTGTTCTGTTTTGGGTCCTTTTCGAGCTGCAAATTTCACATTTTCTGCACCTTTTCTCGACGTCGGCACGAAAGCGGTCCCAATAAAATTTCTCTCGGATTCTACGCAAGGTCTTCATGAATCCAAAATGTCCTCCACTTGCGCTGTCATGAGTCTCTTGCAGAACTTCTTGAATTCTGCTCTTCGGGAGAATTAGTTGCCATCGATATGAGCTCCCATAATCACTCTCCCACTTATGATAAAGGACACCATCCTTAAGATGTAAGGAGTCCCAAAGAGCCCAGTATCGCTTTGTTGCGGGACTCTCCGTAGCGATTTCTTGCCGAGATGGTCGATCCGCTTCCAGCTGTGCTTTCTAGATCTCACTTCTTCGATTTGCATTTTCGGGAATCTTCGATTTGTCGCCAAGGTCAGGGGTCCAGGTCTGGCCGTTGCCGGTCATTCTATACTTACCCCTGTAAAACTCTCTTCCCAACCATAAGACTAACATTGCCGGGAAGCGGCATTCCATGTTCGTAACACTGCTCTCCTCTTCAAAGGCTGCCGTCATGGCAGTGTATGTTGAAAACAGTCCAACAAGCAGTATAATGGAGAATGACGCTTTATTCACAAATATTCAAATCCAACTTTTTTCGCAATATGGGGCTTATTTTCTGACTCAATTCGCGTTTAACTTTCTTTTCTTCCATCTTAGTTCATCAGAACTCTCCTTTATTGATCAGAAACTAATGTTTTAATTGAAGGTTTCACAAGTAACATTAAAAAAACCCTACTGTACATGTAAATTATTTGTTCGTAAAAGGAGAAAACCAAATATGGTAACCTAATTTTCTACTTTCCTTTAGAAATGTGACGTATGTTAAAAGATGCATGACCAATTATTTGAACCGAGTTTTTCCAAATTCGACGTTGTCCTTTTTACTTTCTCGTAATACAAAGATAAAGTATTGAAATGGTCAAAAAATTCGAAGTGGATATTTTGACGAATCTCCACGTTTCAGACCTGCCTGAGTCCGAAAAACACAATTTTGGAATTATGTCTGTCTCTTAACACGATAACTCAAAATTGGTTAGAGCTAGAGGAATGAAATTGGTATGAGGTCTGCTAACATTAATTGTAGCATTGCATATTTGTTTTCCTTCGCCAAACTATCACGAAAAAAAAAAAAAAAAACTCGCGTCCGCTTGGCGCGTTTTACTGCCGTTTGGCTTATTTTTTCTCCATCTGTGTTAGGGAGCATAAAAGAAAGTTTACGGGAAAACACTCCCGTAGTTTTAATTTGCATGAAATGAAAATCGGAGAACTAAAGTTAAGAGGGAGGGAATATCCAATTCCTTTGGAAGTTGTTTCTATCTTATGTCCTTTTTGAGTAAGTTTGTGGTATCTGTATCAATAGTAAAATGAGCAGACACCCGGGATTATCTAGAAGAGTCGGATTTAAATTCTTTGTCCCGACTGCAGCCTATAATCCCCACACACCTGTAGTGTCTAGGGAGTCGTCCTAAGTTCAGTAAATCTGATCGCTTTAACCTATAATCGGATAGAGAAGGTGATAGAAGTTAAACTCCTCCTTCGGGGATTTCCAACTCTGCTGGAAGCAGTGAGACTTTGCAGCAAAGCCAGAACAAAGCAAGAGAAAATTCTTATCGTGCTCAACGCACTGGTGAAGGACTAATCACGCTGACGGCAACTATCTCCTCCCTCACTTCCTAACAACTCCAGGCATGATGCGAACTCCAACAGTTTTACTCATTCGGTATAACAATTCCTTCTCTTTCTCTTTATTTTTTTAGTTTTTTTTTCCACTTTTTAACTGATTCCTTTATCTTCTTTGATGTGAAACTCATCTCTTGATGAAAATTCTACTAATTTTGTTTATCTCTCCTATGTAGCAGAATTCATTTAGGTCAAATTCATTTTTTATAAAGTTTAATTTTACTAAATTTGTTATGAGTCGAAGATTGTGGCCCATGTGCTTCGCCCCCTCCCCCCGTCACTGTTATTGGAAGGTGGTACTTGAACCGCAACGAAATTTGAAGAACGGCAGCTTCAAAATTTCTCTTAAAATTGCGTCATTATATTTATTTATCTCAAGGTGCGATGACATGCCTTTTTGTAACACGCAGCTGTAAACATCAATCATCTCCGATCATAGTGACCATGACAAACAGGTGTCCGTGTCAGACATTGATATAACATAGAACAGTTGTTTCACTTTTGGCTTTTGTTTATTTATTTTTCATTCAATTGGTAAGGCATTTCTTTTTGGAGGATAATTTTATTCCAGATTTAAGACAAAGAGTCCAATTTTGTGCTTCGGATATGTAAAACAATAGACTTGGACTATATTTCTTGCAGAAAATTATAAAATTATTTGTGTTCTTTACTATTAACACCACAAATTTTGACTGCGAGGTTTTCAAGAATCTCCACGTTTTACACCTCCGAGTCCGAAAAAATTAGTTTTAGAAATTATGTCTGTCTATAAGTAAACACGATAACGGAAAAAGCTAGACGAATGAAATTTGGTATGTTGTCTTGACACTAAAATTAGAAATTTGTATCAAATCTCGGACGAAATTTGTCAAAAGAAGTCTATCTGTCCGACCGGGTGCATGCAAAGACGATAATACCCACACTTTCTGGATTAAATTTGGCATATGATTTTATCACCGCACTTACAGATCTGTGCCAAATTTTGGACCAAATCCGTCGACTCACAGTCGACGGATTTGTATTCTTTCTAATATGAACGCAATAATTCAAAAGCAACAAGCTAGATAGATGAATTTCGGTAGGTTATTTTTATACTGAAATTGTAGATGTGTCTCAAACTGCGGACAAAATCCACATCAACGTGTAGACTGTCGGTCTCTTTGTTCGTATGTATGTGAAATCAAAAACGCTACGAGCTGGTTAAATGAAATTTGGGATGTAATCTTGACATTAAAATGGTGGATTTGTATAAAATTTTGGATCCAAGAACATAAGAAGTCCAAAATCCATATTCTATTTACTTCATTATACCTCAAGAGTGCTACCCCCCGTCAAAACCGTGACACCCGGGGTACTAAATGACAGTAACCATTACGACAGCTCGAGAGCTGAGGCCGGAGTCCTAGTGGCCAATCACCTGGCCACGGCCTGACCCCTCCCGAAAGAGGCACGCACTATCACTGGTGGGAGGGTAACACTACCCCCACCATTACTATACCCCAGGGGAAGCGAGTTCCTGCTTACTTATACGGCAGCAACTCATCCGTGTACTTGAGGTGCCCCCCCGGAGGAGTTACTTCATTATAAGACGAAGCTAAACGTAAAACTCGCCAAATTGTGAAAAAGTACGAAGAAGTCGAGGAAGGAACACGCTGGTTGTTAACGGTTACGTTCATAATTTCAACAACATTCTGTTCTACGAAACGTGATTCCACGTATTTCTCTCAATGCGAAACGATTGAACGGAAGATTGGAAAAAAGGGTAACATTCCAATAGGATTCCATTGGAATGTTATCCTTTTTCCAATCACCCTTTCGATTATTCCAAGAGCTTTCATTTTTTCGACAACGGCAGCAACGTGTAAGTTACAGAGTACTGCGTAGAGTGAACTCTTTTCAGTTCCCCTTGCCGAGAAGATAAAAATTTTTTGCTTTATACCTCTGACTGCCGGATTTTTTTAAATCGCTAGTTAGATGCAATGTCAAATACGGTTCGCAAACATGTTCAAATACGGTTAAAGGGAGCATATTTGATTTGTGTGCAAGGCTTTATTAGTATAATACGATTCAACGCTGTAATACTTCTAAGTAAACATAATAGCTTGCGAAAATTGCAAGATGCAGTAGAAAAATTGACTTACTTCCAAATCGCGGGATAAGCAGTCAGAGGGTTATAATTTCAGGTAAGCTACTTGCGCAATTTAACAAAATAGTAATAATAATAAACTGGAGCTATTGTAGTTAAGAAGTTTTGAAAAATCCTAGTGATATTATTTTAGTAATTTTAAAAGGGTTGTCGTTGCTCGATGCCTTCAGTTGGGCTGTACGCGATACTTAAACGTATTTCGTCAAAAGGTTGACCGTCTATCTGTCTGTTCGTGCGTAAATGAATACGATAACTCAAACTTCTTGGTCTGCGCTAACTAACTTCTTGCATCCAGCAAGATGGATGAATTATAATAAATGATCTGTACAACAAAACTTTAGATCTGTGTTCATTTTGGACTAAAATTGTCGATGGTGAGAGTATTTGTTTGTTGATTTGTGTTTACCTCACGTAAGTAACACGATAGCTCAAAATCATGAGCTAAATAAGTGAAATTTAGTATGTGGTCTTGTCACAGAAATTGCAGATCTGTATGGAATTTTGGACCCAATCAGTCAATGGGACACAAGTCCCACATGCATACTTGATTCCATTCACTTTACTAGGAAGCTGAAGACAAAGCGCTCTGTATTATGTAAGTATATGAGGAAATTGATCGAAGATCACACCATATTTTTTTCCAACATATAAGTATTGGAAAATCTTTGACATCTTTAAAATCTAAAGTAAGAATATCTAGGTAATGTGGTATTCGTAACATATGAGAACTCTTTTTTGCAAAACTGTTCTTTCAAAATGCAAAAAGTCCTAGATATTTTCGCATGACAAGAAAAAGGTCGTTGAAACATGTTCACTGTTGTATCAGAGGAAAAAGACCAATTCGTTGAAAGTATTTCAAGCATTTATCTTATCTTACGAATCTTTGAGGCTAACTTAGATTCTAAATAGTAAAATTACCTATACAATTAAGATCTATATGGTGGAATAATATCTTGAATTTTTTGAAACATAAGGATTTTAATTTAAATTCCTGAGAGAAATCTTGTCAATGATAAGAGTAATTTTTTAAAAAAAAACTTTGCTCTTGAATTTGAAATTTTAAGTAAATTAGCCTTGCTCTCGATGGCCTAACGTTTAAATCTCAATAAACCTCGCATTAAATCCAAAACTTCGTTCTCCTTTATATTTGTTTTACTAAATATTTACAGGGTTAAGTAATAACAAAAGCAGGTTTTATGTTCAAAAAGAATCATGTATGTAATCTAGTGATTATAAAACCATATACCAGAGGTGGGGAACCTTTTTGCACTGAATGCCACATGACATTCGGCAGTTGGACAAAAGACCGCACGAGTAGAATTTTAAAGGTTATTGTTCTGTAATTATTATTATTTTACAGATCAGTATATTATTTCAATGCAAATTGTAAATAACTAGTAAGGCCGCAGGTTCCTCACCCCTGCCACATACCAAAATTCATCTATTTATATTGTTATCTTTTCAGTTATTGGGCTCACATACACACCGATAGACAACTTATTCATGGACAGATTTCGTTCAGAATTTCATATGTATCAACAATTTTAGCTGAAAGATCATATGGATGAGTTTTCTGTTTTGTTTATTTGCGGTAAAGTAGGACTTTCGCCTTACCCATCAATTTCCGGTGATAATTTTAAGTCAATGAGAATCTTCAAAATTTCAACACTCTGTTTGAAGATATTAATTAATATTTAAAGTGGAGTTTTCTAATGTTATTGCTTAAAGATATTTTGAAAATATTAAATTTCATGTTTATATTGCTGTAACTCTCAATGTTTACTTAAAATAAGAGCCTAATTTTGTGGAAAGGTTGCCATGATTATTCTTTATCGCTCTTTCTGGCGCTTTGTGTGCTCAAGAAAGAACTGATTCGAACACTTGCGACACCTTCGTGGAGATGTCGACACTTGGCGCTTGATATGAATCCAATTGGACTTGGCGATCGCTTAAATTGGAAGGTTACTGGAAAATGGAAGTGAACCCTCACCACGGAAGTTCTGTGAAACAAAAATAAAAAAAAACTTGTCCATATTCATTCTTCTAGCTTTCTAGCTTGTCGCGTTTTTGACTTATCGCGCCCACATACCTACGAAAAAACAGACTCACAGACGAGTTGGTCCAAAAATTTAGTGTAGATCTTCAATTCTGATGATAAAACCATAAACTAAATTTCATCTATCTAGCTCATTTTCATTATGAGCTATCGTGTTCACATGCACACGGACCAACACACACACACTTCCAAAATTTGTTAGAAATCTACACATTTTATTTCGTTTGTCTTGCTTGTTTCGTACAGAGACAGAACGACAAATAAACGTAATTCCAAAAATGTCTTTTTCGTATTCTGAGAGGTCTAAACCATGCAGATTCGTCAAAATGTAGAGGTCATATATTTGGACGATTACTGAATTTTCTCTTCGTATACACTACCTGCACGAGAAATCAAAAATGAATTATAGATATCCCGTATCTAGAAATGAGGAGAAAGCAAGAAAAAGAAATATTCTAAAATGAATTATTATTAACCTTCCAGCGGGCGTGCGTTTTCAAAAGATACTTGGATTGTGCATCGTATTACATATTTATATCGTCCTTTTATAAATTTAAGTGCAATTTTTATTTATAAAATATTTGTTTATTATTAAGCTAATAAATACAGATAACATAAATAAAAGCTGTATTTATTTTTGTGAAACAGCACGATATATTTATGTAATACGATGCACGACATGCAGGAAAATTTGTGCAGGCGCGCCTGCTGGAAGGTTAAAACGTATAAAAAACACCAGAGAAAAAAATGACGGGAGGCTGTCTTTTTCAAACAGCCGCTGATATTAAAGGCGTAAGACTACTTTACTCGCGTGACTCTTTTCCGATTTTCATTTTTTTTTGTAACTTCTGTTGTTACCCTTCATCTCTAAAATAAGACATTAGTTATGTTTTTAACATATGTAGTTACCGAGATATAGAAGATATCCCACACAGCGTTTTTTTTAGGCGTTTTGGCGTATGAATCGATTTCCTTCCTGAGACCCCAATAGGAGGAACGTAGTCCTACGTTAAAAGTATGTTTCAGAGCAAGTTCAAATGATTAAATTCATTTTTAAAGTTTAGTTTAGTTTAGTTATATTAACGTCCCGTTTTGAAGCAGCATTAGGGCTATTTTGGGATGGACCTCGTACTTTTGGACCGAGGTCAGATGACGAGGACGACACCTGAGCTGACACCCCCTCCAAACTTCCGCACCACACCAGCGGGAGGACGTTTGATCCCTACGTATGATTTAGCGTGCAACAGGCCCAATACACGACGGATCTTCAGTGGAATCGGGTTTCGGGGATGGAGCCCTCCGACCCCAAAGCCGAAACCCTACCACTAGGTCACCGCAGCCTCAATTCTTTTTTCAAAAGAAACTTAGCTGACACAGAGTCGTATTATTCCTAACTTATTCAATTAAAGAAGCAGTGAAAGAACATTTTCTAATTGGAAAATTAATGATTTATTAGAAAAATATCAGTATCGTTTCTTGTAAGTTAATCAAGATGGTACTCGAAATAAATAATTTTATGAGTTCTACTTGCTGCATGTTCTTAAGATTTGAATTGAGGTAATTCGAATTACTCAATTTTCTATTCAGTTACATAATACAGATGCGATGCCAAGAAGTAAAGTTTTCGAAAACGTCTATTTCATTGAAAACTCTGTTGAAGTCTACGATTTATATTGCTCAGTTATTTACATGCAAACTCTTTTTTTTATATAGTACATTTAGAAGGGGCATCGTGGTCTTGATGCAGAACAGTTTGAAACGGTTTGGTTTCAAACTGTTCAGTTAGTTTTAACGTTCTGAAGCCCTACGAGGGTTATTTCAGGACAAACTTCTTAATTTTGGTACGTTACACCACACCTTGAAATCCGACTGATTCAGAAGAATTGTAGGAATTCAGATTATCAGAACTTCTGTGAATCAAGACTGTAAACGCAGATTACTACTATTGTAAATCCAGATTATATGGATACTGCAACTGCTGTAAATCCTGATTATTATCATCTGATTTCTGCTGCAAATCCAGATTAGCAGTTGGATTTCCACTGCAAATCAGGATTAGCAGCGAGATTTTTGTTGCAAATCCAGATTATCAGCTAATGCTCTATCCAGATTACCAGCTGGATGGGATACTTTTTGGACATTGTTAGTGCATTCTCGATACTTCTTCTCAATTTAGAGTGCACAAATACAATGGAACTTGGCTAATTTGAGCATTTTTTATATGAATTCTTAACAAATTCGTATTTTACTTTTTCCCTTAAATTTCCTGTTAAAATGAAGTTAAACGTTGTCTATTAATTCGAATGCATTTTTATTCGTTCCAAACTTATTAGGTTAAAAGAAAACGTAAGATTTTAAAAAATAAATTGTTTTTATTTATGAATTGGTTTCATTACTTTAATGCCTCCTTTCTTTGTGAGCCACGTGTCTGTTTTATTTTAAGTAACATCCAATGCATTCGAATACTGTTTATTTAATACAGTTACTTAATTAGTAAAAAATAAGTTTTTAAAACTAATAATTATCACTTTATTGATTAAATTTACTTACTGTTTATTTATTTCTTATGTATTATTTATTAAAACTGTTGACTATTAAAATAAATATTTAATGCCAATTTTAGTTTGAAAATTGTTGTTTGCGCTTTCTGTTATCATTTTAAGACCCAGTTTTTAGTAATTCGAATTTTGCTGATCATGTCAGCTTCGAATTAGTCATTGTTCCACAGTATTTATATAGATGAGATTAGTATTAGTAATCAAACTATATTGACAACAGAAAAACTGATTCGTTTTCAAATGCGTTTTTACTCGATTGGAGGTTTTAGAGAAAGCCTGTTCAAAATCCTTTTTCAATTTTTTTCTCCAAAATCTTTTTTCAATTTTTTTTCTCAAAATCTTTCTTTATTCTCGAAATCCTTAACCCCTTGACCTACGAATTTATTTCAGCTCCTAATTAGATGCCACCACCCATTTCGGATATTTTTTATTATTTCAATCTATTTGAGATGGTAAAGGATACTTGAGACCTTTACGCGTTTCCAAGTGATTTCTGCATCTAAAATAGATTGTTATATTGTTTTTATTACCAACCGGCCGCCCTTGGCGACCAGCTTTTTCGCCCTGAATAATGGCTTTCCTGGTTGTTAAACAATTACTACGGTATGTACATCTATTTACAATTCCAATTTTGTAGTTTAATGAGACTGGAAAATATGAATTTAATGAAAATAGAAATTTATGAGCAAATGAATCACATTTTTCTAAATCTTCTTAACTCGTTAACTGCGGGTACTTTCTTATGTATGTGGTTTATAAACCACACCGGCAATTAAAGGGATAAGAAAAAAAAATTATTTTAATATTCAGCATTCGGAACTCATTGTGTGCGGAAGGCCAAATTTAATAGTAAAAATTTATCTGATAAGAAAAGCTGCAAAATATGTAGCTCGTCCTATATATTATTTCTGTTGTCAATATCCCTTTTTCAGCTAATAAAAGCCTACAGCGATGAATAAGGTATGATTGGATGAGATTTTATACCGACTGCTGACATACAATGCTCTATTTATATGGATACAGCATGGATGCCCAGCGCAGCTGCCTCACGTCTTTATATTTCGATTTTACAAAGCTTATCTATATGCATATATACACTATACGCCCAAAAGTATCCGGACACTTTCAGATTTTCAAATTTTTTAGAATTTCTCCAGAAAGATTTAACTGGTTGCCTTTAAACTTCGACCACGTAAAGAATAGATTGTAACTCATATTTTAAATTGAAGATTTGGTCCTGAGGGCAATTAGGGGACCATCTACAAACTGATTAAGACAAAAACGTTTTTGACCCACCCCATTTCACAGAATACTGATAACAAGATGACACTTTCAGAAATGGTTATGTTTAATGTGCATAATATTTACAGGAATTTTCGTAAACTCAGCACAAATATTTGGGAAGATATAAAGGTTTTCTTAAAAAATCCCAAATTTTCCCGCCTGTTTTTTGCTTGTAACATGCAGAGTTTTCTGTTATATTATAAGAAACTTACAGAAAAAAATGACAATATGCTAGAGAAGCAGTTTCCAAAAATATGGAAAAAATGTTTTGAATATTGCCGGAAATATTAGTATTTTTAGTAAATAATGTTTTACTGTGCATGCGCGAAACATAGAGTGATTTTTTCCCCACAACTTTAAGCCAGATATATAGGGCAACTTATATAAAAAAAATTCAGTTCAATATCATTAGTATTCAGAAAGATATCGGTATTACAACGAGCAGAATTTTAGTTCCTATCGAAGAGAAGTTAAAAGATGAGGGGTTGTACACAAATTGATATTTTTTTAAACTTATATCTTTGAATAGTTAAATTGAATTGTATAACGGTTAGAATTTGCTGAATACCCATGAACACTTATCAATTACGTGCATAACTTAAGTTACAGCTGATTAGGCACTATAAATAACAAAAATTTTATTACTTTAATTATATTATTTACATGATTATTAACAAGTTACATATTGCAATTTTACGGCGAAACGATATTTTTAAATATTCTAGCTGTTACCCGCGACTTCGTGCGCGAAGGATTTGAATTATTACATTTTTCTAATTCACGAATGTAAATGTTTCGTTACATGTTGAAAGGGGAAATTAAAAGTTTTGACGGACGATAATTACATAATTGAACGACTAAGCAGAGTGTCAGCTGTTATAGTTTGGTAATTTGTTTATCTATGCTAACACACTTTTGTACACTACGTGTTTTGTTTTTCGTTTTTTGCACGGATGTAGAGGTTTTATGGCTGTACACACGTGAACACGCCATATATAGTTGCCCATGGGAAAAATACTGTTTTTCCAAATGTTCACTTGTCCCTTTGAGTGCCTGTCAAATGCTAATTTTAAAGGCAATTGTTACCCTTTAAACTTGGCTGGTAAATTCTTCGGTATTATCAGAATGCGTGGAATTAAAATACTCTCCCCTCTCGCTGTGCCAGTCATAACAGAGTTCACACAACATTTGTACCTAGGTGTGTAATTTGTAACTGTGAGCCAATGCGAAGTCTCGGTACATCGAGATTACGTATGAATATTACTGCACATCGACTTTAAATCTCAGCTTGTTGGAAGGTACCACTGACAAATCAGAGGAGTTGAAGAACTCTACAAGATATGATGTTACTTGTTATTGCCCATTAGCATATCTACAGATAGATATTCTGTAACACCTCCCTTCATATACGACATATTTTTTTTTCATTTATCTGACCTAAACTTTCATTATTCAGTACTAAAATTACCAATTCAACAACCATTCTCTATTCCTTATATATTCTCTGTTATTGTAAATTACATCATTGTACTCAATGGTTCATTAGGTGCTTACAATCTGTGGAATATATCATCCACCATGCTATATGTCATCCGCTTCCACAATTCAACAGAATACATAAAACAAAATATATCTTCGTATATTTCATTTTAGTTATAATTCACATTAGTTTCTAAATTTGAGTCTAAAAACTCTTGCAACTATATCATATCTATCAATATATTTCTGTCCCGGCGTCAATTTATCGATAATTTCTTCAATAAAATCTGATAAGGGAAAGATACAACTATAAATAACTAAAATTAAATAGACTGCAAACCTCAAAAAATGAAAATCAAGAGTCGAGTTGAGTAATTTCAGTTATTATTCCATAAATTAATTATTTATTTATTTTCTCAGAAAGATCATATAATCGCGGTTTTCTTAATGTTCACGTGGTGTTTGACTATAAAAATAAGTTATACCACATGCTTACGTTTTTTTTAAGTATCATATGACAGTTGATTTTAAAAATAAGTTATTCCAAATGTTTAAGAATTCCTTAAGGATCACGTAATAGTTGATTGAGAGATAAAGTAGTAACCTTCATCGCGTATTGCTGAGTCAATAGGCCTTTCTTTGTTAATTATTTAATTGTTGTCTGTAGTCAAAAATATTGAATTTATGATAAAATCACATATCCTATGTCCGTTCCTGCAAATTTCTTATCAAGACTATTCACCGTTTAGGAGGAGTTCTTGCGACAGATAGACCATTAATACATCTTTTTCTCCCCTCCCTTTGTCCTCTTCCTACGATAGTAACCGGATTAAGTAACATTGAAGGCTTAGCACACACTCATTAGGATCATTTAAAAATTTGCGAAAATTAAACAAAACATCGAGAGAATAATTCACTAACTTCATTGGATCACTGTGTAACCGCTTGAATCTTTTAGTTGTAAAGGCCACAACCTGAAACCGGAAGTGAAAAGTCTACTTTATTGGTTATGCGCAAAGAAAACAATATTTTCTTATATTAACTTTAACACTGGCAAAAGCCCGCGCGCGAAACAGTAAATTGGCTTAAATTTATTTCTATAAGAATAAAAAGTATTGTTAGAAATTGCTTAGTTAAAATATTTTTTTAAACTTTTATAACAATCAGAGAAAACACTTTATCGCAATGGAATTATTATCATTAAAAAGATAATTTTCAGCTCTTTAAAATGGCATTAAAATAATTGTTGTCTAATTGATATTTCAGAAGTTATTGGCGAAAAACGTCTAAGCATTAGGCTTAACAGCGGCTAATTTTTATTTAATTAAATATCTTAAGAACTAATTAACTCTGAAAATTGAAAATAGCACCGTTGACCTAGAAATATGCTCTAGAATGCCGTGTGTAAATTTCATGTCGCTACCGCTCACCGTTTAGGAGGAGTTCTTTGTGACCGACAGACAGACAGATACATGTATTTTCTGTTTTATATTATAGATATTTATAAAAACAAGCAAAATTTTCAGAAATAAAGGCAAATTAGTTCAAAGTCTAACCGTTACCTAGCAACGGAGTAGCTATAAATCTTCGTTATTTCACAATCGTCTGCACGTATTTAAAAATTATTGAACTTTAAAAAATTAATAACAACCGAAGAGAACATGTTAGAAAAATAAAATTGGTATCATTGAAAAGGTAAAATTTTGAACTTTAAGATAGTAAAAAAAAATTTTTGTCGGACAATTTGCTCCGAAGTTACGGTGGAAAAACGGTTTCGGTTAATTTCTAATTAACTGACTATTTAATTAACTTTTGGACATTGAAAAGTTGACAGTAATCTTCTCCTTGTCTTAATTAATAAGTGTGTAAAGTTTGGTTGAAATCAGTGCCGTGGTTTAGGAGGAGATGTGGAACATAGGTACATACAAACATACATACCCACAATGACTTTTATTTATATTAAGATTTCTTTTATGGCGAAACGATTTTTTTATCTAATTAATTTCTTTTCTTAAAATATTTTAATAATTCTACAAATATATACATTTTTATTCGTTACGAATATTAGAAGTGTTCATTGTTATTCAGCAAATTCTAACCGCTATACAATACAACTATTTAAAGATATAAGTTCAAAAAATATCAATTTGTGTACAATCCCTCATCTTTTAGCTTCTCTTCGACAGGAGCTAAAATTCTGTTGCTGTAATGCCGATATCTTTCTGAATACTAATGATATTAAACTGAATTTTTTTTATATAAGGTGCCCTATATATCTGGCTTTAAAGTTGTGAAAGAATTATTACGCTGTTCCGCGCATTCGCAGTAAAACATTATTTACTAAAAGTGCTCATATTTCCTGTAATATTCAAAATTTTTTTTCCAAATTTTACAAACTGCTTCTCTAACATATTGTCATTTTTTCTGCAAGTTTCGTATAATATAACAGAAAACTCGACATGTTATAAGCAAAAAACTGGTGGTTAAATTTGGGATTTTTTAAGAAAACCTTTATATCTTCTCAAATACTTGTGCCGAGTTTACGAAAATTTCCGTAAATATTATGCACATTAAGGTATGTGACTACCCTAAATTCCTCGTTTTGCAGAAAATTTTCGAAATTTGTTTTATTTGTTCATTTTATAGGCGGTACATTTAGGTATATAAAAGTGCTTTATTTTTGTTTCTACTATAATTACAAATAAAGTTATAGCATAAATAATAACCGGAAGTGACAATTCTGATACCGGAAGTGGCAATTGAAAGAGCCTTAAAAATACAAACAATTAGTTTGATCAACTATATTTAAATTCTCCAGCAATATATTGTCTAAAAATATAGATTTAAGCTTCCATTTCTTATTTTTATTGTTTTATTGGTTTTTGGCGACGCTTTTTTTAAAAAACACAACACAACAGTAATTACAACAGTAAAAAAAATATTTTTTGGCGCTCAAATTGCAGTGTTATAATTTAATTCCATTTATTTTGAACTATTACCTGTTCTCAAGTGTTTTTAAATGTAATTTTATCCATAGATGCTTAAAAATTACATGAAAATTGGCAAGACGCTAATTCAGATATTGAGACGCCACTAACTATCTACTACACAAAATTATTCAAAAAAAAATCTAAAAAGCTGAAAGAACACAAAAGTCGTTTAAAATCAAGTAAAAGAGGGTTTGACTTGCAAATATGGCGAGTTTTAAGATTCTAAGATGTGTACAAAATTTTTTGTACTCTATGAAAATCTTTAAAAGCGTTTTCTGAGAAATTGGAATTTTCGATATTTTTCTACGCGGCAAACATCATTTTGGAAAATGTTTTTAAGATATTAAAATGAAATTTGGCCAAAATGTTTTATTTGCTTCTAGCTATGAACTAGAATCTAAGCTCTCTGCTTATATTTATTTATTTTAATGACTTTTTAGTGAGAAAAATCGATGATTTTTTTAAAAAAATTCGAGTTTGTTCACGGAGTTTGGAATATCTCCAACACCTTTCTATGTATTAAAAATATCCTAGTTCATAACACAGATAAGCATGTTAGCTATATACTGTGCAAATATTGATGAAATATATTCAATAGAACTTCTTACAGGAGGTTTGGCGTAAGTGCAAATTTTCACTAAAATTTTGCTAAAATTTTGAAAGTCAATGAAATTTCCAATGAAATTGCATTGGATTTCTTAGTTTTATAACTCATTTTAATTAAAAACATGAATGTTTCATTAAAAATTTAAAAATTTGAAAAAAAAGTGCTCCGAAGGTAGTCACATAACTTAAACATAACCACATCTGAAAGTTTCATTGTGAAGCGGCATGGGCCTCGTGAATGTCCAGATTAACCCCAATGTAAATCCTCACGGATACTTTTTACCTCACACGAACTTTCTTTTGTCCAGCCTTTGCATGTCCTTGCAATGATTCATCAATCACGCTACTGGCCTAACTCTTGAGGGGACTTAGCCCTTTCGGCGAACTGCTTTTTGAAGAGGAGATTTCTGAATGGATCCCAAATGGGGGTGATGGTTGGCCGATTTTAATAAAACCTACCTGTTGCCCCTTCGGTGAAACTTGTCTTCAGTCCTGAAGAATATCCCGATCCAAATTTGTGCTTGTATCAACGATGGGCTGTATTAACACCAGGCAAAGGTTTGAAGAAAAAGATATGAAAGATTACATAAAGGAGATTCATGAAAAGTGAGTTAAATGTCTTTTAAAATTAATTTTTATTGTTTATGTCGTTGGATTAATGTTACTGTTTTTGAAATAATGTTTCGCGGTAGCTAACATAAGCTTTCTTCGGCAGCATAATACTTTTATACTACAATTATATAGGGAAGTGAACATTTAGATTTTCTGCAATCACTACGACAAAAAAAAAAAGAATTCCTAGTGAAGTTAAAACTAGGAATTTGTTTTAGAAATATAGATTTACAGTACAACCCCGGTTAATCGAACTAAAGGGTGGGATGGAGCTGTTTCGGATAACGATTCTTTTCTGTTCAGCCATGAACATTGAACATATATTATTATTTTGTATGTAATTCTCAAATATTTTTAGTGCAAAACGAATTCAAAAACCTCTTTGTAGGGGGTTTCTTATTAATAAAATTACGTTTTTAGGTCGAGAGTTCACCACCTAATTATTCCCATGCACTACAGTACGTGCTTTTTACTTTCTCGTATACAAAAAGAAAGTATTGTAATCGTCAAAAAATTCGAACTCGAGATTTTGACGAATCCCTGCGTGTTAGACCTTCCTGAGTCCGAAAAACACAATTTTCGAATTATATGTGTTTGTCTGTGAACACGATAACTGAAAAACTATTAGAGATACGGGGATGAAATTTGGTTTGTGATCTTGACACATAATTTGTAGGTTACTATCAAATTTTGGACAAAATCCGTCTACGGGAAGTCTATCTGTCTGTTCGCGTTCATGTGAAAAGCTTGAATAGCTAGGTGGATAAAATTTGGTACACAGTTTTATCATCAAGAATGTAGGTTCGTATCAAAATTTGGACCAAATACGTCGAAGGTTTGATTGTTTGTCGGTCTGTATAATCGCATACTTCTGAAGACGATATCGACTAAAAGAAATGACTTAGATAAATGAAATTTCATATGTAGTCTTGAAACCCTAATTGTAGATTTGTCTCCAAATTTCGTTTAAATCGGTTAAAAAAAGGCGTTGAAATTGTATATTCGATTTCTTCGCCATTGTACAACGCAAAAAAAAGGCGCGCGTTTTTATTCCTGTTCGATTTCCCGTAATACGTTCTGTCTTAGCTCACTGCCAAATTCTTCTCGAATAATTAATTATGGAGTGTTTTTCTTCTAATTTTTCTTTCATTCCGAAACATTTTCTCGATAAGAGTGGCATATTTGATTTGCGGTTAGTTTTATTTTGTATTTGGTATGCATTTTCTTCTGAATGGATTTTGCATTATTTTTTCTCTGACAGAACGAAAGTAGTTCTTAAAAGTAAAGTAGTAAAGTAACTAACCAAAATTAGTGTCAATTGATTCATAAGTTCTGTTCTTCACGCTTTTTTAATTTCTTAAGCACTCTGCCAATGTGCATGATATTTTCGACTACAACTTTCATTAGCAAATTTGTAACAATCAGATCTGAGATATTGTTTGCAAACTAAAAGCCTCTTTTGACGGGTGCAAATCTTTTAGTGACTTTCATTAGATAATTTCAATTTTGTATATAGGCTTCTAATCTTAATTGTAGATCTGTGTCCAGTTTCAATTGGTAGAAAAAAAGGCGTTCAAATTGAATGTTTGGTGTTCGTTGCCAGACTATGACACAAAAAGAATGCCGCGACAGCTTGTCACGTTTACTGCTGTTTGGCTTATTTTTTCTCCACTTGTGTCAGAGAGTACGCGAGAAGACCATTCCCGTTGGTTGGATTTGCGATTTCAGAGATATTTCGGATAACCCGAGTTTTGGTTATTTCGAGTTCGGTTAACCGGGGTTTTGCTGTCTTTCTGAAATCGCTTAATGGCAAAAAATAAAAATAAATCCATCTGAAGATAAGGAAACTAGGGATTCTTTCTTAGAAATGTCGATTTAATTCAATCACTTCGAGAAAAGAGAGTGAGAGATTCTTTTAAAGTTAGTAAACTAACAATTTTTCAGATAATTTTTTGAAAAATTTGTAATATAGTGTTGCTAATGTTAAAGTCGGAAAGCCTTCGGATTTCTTTCTTTTTTTCTCTCTCTCTTTCTGCATTCTATTTTTCATTTGTTTTACTTTTTGGTTGCTGTGAAAGTACATTTTTTCCATTGTGTTTTCAAAGTTCATTTTTGTACATGCGAGAAGTACTTATATAAATTTGTTGGCTCTCTGATATTACAGATTTTCCTTTTGTAATGCAGATATTTATTCAAAAGGAGTTTAGATTTTAAGCCAATTTTTTTTTGAAGTTTCAATTGCTTCTTTTTTTCTCCCTTAGAAAAGGCTTATTTTTTTGGTTTTTATAAGGAAATAGTTGTCTTCATTTCTAATTGACGTCCAACTAACTTCAGAAGCTAACTTAATGAAAAATTAAATGAATTTAATCTTTTTGAACATGGACTACAGAGGCTGTTTGCACATTTTTTAGACGATTTTTTATGGTACTTACAGAACTATTTAACGTAATACTTTTGTGTTTTAAGTTATCAATTTGATAGCCCTTATTCTTAACAATCCTTTCTACATCGTAGCTTCCATGACAGTAATGATTCTTGAGGTATCAGAAGAGGTATTTCGTCCCATTCCTCTTGAATAGCTTTCCAAAGCCAACAAAGGTGTGTAGGTCAATGTTTAGATAATGCGCTTTTTAAAACTTCAAAATCGGAAAAATGCATGGGTGATACAGAACTATTTACCAGGAATATCACTGAAGGGTATAGTCTTAATACCCATTTCTTGTTCTATTTTTTCCAAGAAATTAACAGTGGATTGTGATGTTCGCCTGCTTGCTTTGTCTTGGTGCAGTTCTATTGATTGGTGCTATTGTGGGTAAAGAGATGGTATTTCATATTTGAAGATTGTGGATAAAATATGTTCCTGATAGTATGTGGAGTTGATCTGAACATTTTAACCACTCTCTTTACTTTTATTTTGCCATCATATTAAAAACCAGCAACGATCATAATCCCCTTCGAAAAACTTTCTTTAGATTCTTTGAACCTTGTTTTAAGATTTTTCTCCTATTTGATGATAATAAATTGAATATTTTCTTGCAGTCATTTAAATAAACTTAAGCTTCATTTATTATTACAGCATTTTTTCCATTTTTTGTCAGGATAAATGCTTTTCATAAGGAATTCTGCAGTGTGTTCTGCTTTCAGCGATATGATGTGGAGAAAGACGATGCAAATTGTATTTTTGGACTTTTTGAGATTCAAATCAGTGTTAATAATTTTGTTTACAGTTGATACTGAGCATTTTAATGATTTTGCAACAAACTTTTGACTTGGAGAATGTTCTTTTACATTAAAGATCTCACCTTTGCAATATTCGAAGAACTACGCATTTTTTCCTTGGATACGTATTTGGATAAATTTTTCCACTTGAAACCAAACTTGTTGTTTTTTCCCTTTCTTATTAACAATATTACCTATTGAGGTTTTAGATATCGAAAAACCATTTCTTTCACAGCGTCTTTAAATAACTGAATAAGATTAACTCTCCATCCACCATCTTTACTTTAATTTTTCTATTACATGAAAAACCCTCAACAATCACAAATCTCTTAGAAAAACTTTCTTTAGCTTCTTTAAACCATGCTTTAAGATTTTTTTCTCCCCTTTGATGACATAAATTCATCTTATACTCTTGCATCATTTAAATAGAACCAAGGCTAATCTATTTTCACATTTTTCCATTTTTCTCCTGATAAATGCTTTTTATAAAGAATTATGCAGCGTTTTCTGCGTTCAACCATATGACGTAGAGAAAGACGATGATCGTTGTTTTGGGCCTTTTTAGGATTCAAATCAGTGTTAGCAATTTTGTTTACAGTTCATACTGATCATTTTAATGGTTTTTCAACAAATCTTTGACTTGGAAAATTTTCTTTTGACATTTAAGACTTTTGCAATATTCCAAGAACTGCGTGTTTTCCTTGGATACGTATTTGGAATAATTTTTCTACTTGAAGCCAGAATTAGACAAATTTTTTCTTTCTTATTAACAATATTATCTATCGCAACTAAAGAAATCGAAAAACCAAGGCTTTCACAGCGTCTTTGAGTAACTGAATAATAGTGATAACTCTCTTCGGAAAGAGAAAAAAAGTATCCTTCCATTCATCTCTTCTTTAAAATCCCCATTTTGCATATAAACAAAACGGCTGATATAAACATAAAATTTTATGTAGGAGATGATAAATTCTACTTTCAAAAACCTAATTATTGTGAAAATAAATTTTTCCAAGCAGACTAATTTTTCCTACAAAGAAAAAAAAATGTCTAAAAAATGTGCGAACAGCCTCTGTATTTACTAATAAATAAAATTGCGGGGCGATAAATTCAAATCCAGATTAAACCAGATAGTGGCCAAACGTCCTCCCGTTGGTGTGGCGTGGAAGTTTGGAGAGGGGGTGCCAGCTCAGGTGTCGTCCTCGTCATCTGACCGTGGTTCAAAATTACGAGGTCCGTCCCAAAATAGCCCTCGTGTTGCTTCAAAACGGGACGTTAATTTAACTAAACTAAACTAAACAAGATTAAACCAGCGGGAGTGATCTTCCGAAAACTTTCTCGTATCCGTCCTAACATGGGTGGGGGAAAAATACACAGAGCGGCACTAACATGGACGATTCCCTAACACATGTGGGAAAAAATCCAATCTGCGTTAAAACACGCCAAGCGTTCCTAACACAGGTAGAGACAAAATAACGCAAGCGGCATAAAACGAGTTTCTCTTGTCGCGTATAGGCGGATTCTCCTCAGTACGTAAATGGCCTTGCGTAAGGTAAAGAAAATCGTTATGCGATCTGAACGCATTTTTTTCAACTGAATGAAACGAAAATTGGGCACGTGTCTACAATTAGGATTAGAAGTCCACATACTAAATTCCATTTATCTCAGTCGTTGAGTTTAGGAGTTATGGTGTTCTGAAGCATGTAATTATACAGACCGACAGACAGTCAACGCGATGACGGATTTAGTCCAAAATGTGATACAAACCTATATTTCTGATGATAAAACTGTGTACCAAATTTTATCCACCTAGCTTTTAATTTTTTGAATTATCGTGTTCACATGAACACGGACAGACAGACAGACTTCCCGTGGACGGATTTTATCCAAAATTTGACAGAAACCTACAAATTATGCGCAAAGACCAAATACCGAATTTCATCCCTGCAGCTTTAATAGTTTTTGAGTGATCGTGTTCACAGACACTCAGACAGACATAATTCCAAAATTGTTTTTCTCGGACTGAGGGAGGTCTGAAACGTAGAGATTCATCAAAATCTCGAGTTCGAATTTTTTGGCGATTGCAAAAATTTCTCTTTGTATACTTCATATACGAGAAAGTAAAAAAAAAAAAAAAAATGCTGCAGGCAATAACAATAAAAAGATTGTTTGGAATTATGTTTGAAAACATTTTGAAAAATTATTTAAAATTAAAAAGAATGTCGTATGGAAATGAAATTCGTATAATTTAAAAGCTAATTATTTGAATTTTAAAGTGATGTAAAAATGGTATTTGTGGGATAATGTGCTCCGAAGTTATTGTGGAAAAACGTATAAATTGAAAGTAAAATTAATTAAAATTTCGAAATATCCTTTTTTAGTGATCACCTAGTACCCAAAAAGCAAGTATCTGCCAAATTTTAAATTTCTAGTTCCAGTGGTTTGGGAGAATCGGTGATCAGTCAGTGAGACCCTTTCTCATTTATATATATAGACTAGCCGCCCTTGGAGACCAGCTTGTCCGCCCAGAATAATAACTAATCTGATTGTTAATCAATTACAACGGGATGCACATTTATTTAAAAGTTCACTTTTGTAGTTTGATGGCTGGAAAATATGAATTTAATGAAAATATAAATTTATGAGCAGGCGAATTACATTTTTCTAAACTTTCTTAAGAAAAAAAATTAATATTCAGCATTTGTAACTCATTGTCTGCGCACGGCCAAATTTAACAACAACAAATTATCTGATAAGAAAAGCTGCAAAATATCTAGGACATTCTATATTATTTCTGTTGTCAATATCCCTTTATCTCAACTATTACAAAGCCTATAGTGATGAATAAGTTAACGTTGGATGAGATTTTATACCGACTGCTGACATAAAATACTCTGTTTATGTGCAAACAACATGTATGCGCAACTCATTTTACAAAGCTTATGTATATGCATATATATCACGTATCTTAATTTGATTTCAGTGAATTTAATTTCAACAACGCTACAAATAAATTTTTTTTGGCGGAAGGAGGGTTAAATGTGGGAAATTTTCGCTTGGTTTCGCTAAAAGAAACTAAATTTCCAAAAACAGTATCAAGAAAAATGCTAAAAATTATCATTTAGACTTAAAAACACGATACGGCCCGTCGCAAAACTTTAGATGTAGAAATATTTGATTAAAAGTTTAAAAATGATTCCTAGTATATATGCATTTTAAATGAAGCATATCTGAAACTTTTTGATTAGTTGTCTCGTGCGTCAATAATTTGTATGAAAGATAAAATTACGTCTCGAACGTAATGAATAATCAAGTAGAAATGGCATCAATGCAAAACTTTGAAAAACTCTAAATTTCATTTAAATAATGAGAAGTGGCAACTCTTGAAAAATATATTTTTAAAAATTTGTTAAAATTAGGAAAAATCGCTCCACAATAAAAGTGGTATCATTAAAAAAGTAATTTTTTGAGCTTTAAAATGATGTAAAAATCGTTCTCGTGCGATAATCTTTTCGGAAGATATCGCGGAAAAACGTCAAAATTTTGCTTACTTATTAATTAATTGATATTTCAATTAATTTTTGAATTTTAAAAAGTTGACAGTGACCTTCCTCTTGTCTCGAAGGTCACGTGTGCCACTTTTCATCATGATCTGTATGAAATTGTGGATTTGTATAGAAGACATCAGTGGCGGCTCGTGGGTTATTTAAATGGAGGTTCACATAAATCTGCAGATATGACGTAACTTACAAGTTAAAATACATTTGCGTTTTCACAAGTTAAAGGAAAATAATGCAAATAAAAAAATAAGAAGTTCTCATAGGTAAAAAATTGTAACATTTTATTTCTTACAATGGAATGCAATAAAACTATAATGTTGCTTACAATATATCTTTGAACTTTGATTACAAAATAGTCAAGTACATTTTTTGTAAATTAAATCCACTCGCCTGTCTTTTTTGAGACAAACAAATAACGCTTTCAATGAATTTAGGTTTGTCATTTATCATTCTTTTTTCAATTGAAAGCATAGCTAGAGCGCTTAGTCTGTCCTCGCTCATAGTGCTTCTCAAAAATGTCTTAACTCGTTTTAGAGTTGAGAAGCATCTCTCAGTTTCATCAGCTGTCATTTAAATGGTAACAATAATTAGCAATAGTTTGTAGGTCTCAGAAAACATAGTCTGTAAATTTTTTTCTATAATAAATTGTAAAAGACTAATAGTACCAGTCATATTTCTGAAATCTGATCTTCTGTAAATTACTCCTAGTTCAGTTTTGAGACGATCCTTCTGTAACATGGAATAAACATCAGTTGTTTGGTCAAGAATCTGAGTTGGAAACTTTTTCTCGTACTCCTGGAATTTTGGAGCTTTGAGGAGAGAAACAGCAGCGTAGTGAGAAATAAAACAAAATCTCTCTTTTACTTGATTCGTGATAACATCACATATCTCTTTAGCTGCTACAGTTCTATTTATATGAATATTTTCTCTCTTTCTTTGTCTTGAGGTTTCATGTGATGTCGATATCTCCTTTGTCACTGTGTCCATTCTCTTCCTTTCTTTCTCAAATGACTGCTGGAAAATGTTTACTTGCTTTCTAATGAGTGCTGCATCAGCTCGAGTCTTCAGAAGCTGGTTGTATAACACATCAACACGTGGCATAATATTATGACACACTGTAAGCCAAAACACAAATTTCGAGTCTTCTATCTTACGGCGCGGCGAATAGCCCCTTCTTGATTTATTTCTACAGCTTATTTAGATGTTTTTCCCATGCATTCAATCAATTGTTTCCTATACTGATATACTGTATTGACTGTTCGACCTTAAAATTCCATCTAGTAGCTGAACCATGAGGTATTCTTTTTCTAACAGCTTGATCTAGAACAGCAATTCTCTGTGGAGATTTATTGCAAAAGTTAGTAATATCACTCAGGTTGGAAAAAAATACTCGAACTTGTTGATTCTGACTGGTTGCTTGCCCAACAATCAAATTGAGTTGATGTGCGTAGAAATGCATTCTTGTAGGCACGTTGAACACCAGCGTGTTGACCACTCAACACGTTTGTACCGTCGTAGCTCTGCGATATTAATTTCTCGGGTTCGGCTACTACTTTTTCCAAACTTGCTTGGATACATTCTGCTATAGATTTTTCATCATGCCCAGGTGAATATTTTCATCATGCCCAGTGCCTCGTGAAGTCTCAGAATCTCTCAACCGGTTGTCTGTTACATAATACGTATCGAAAAACGACACCCAATTGGGAAATGGATGACACGTCAGTAGTAGCTATTACTAAAACAAAACTTCCTTCTGATATCTCATTTTTATGTGGTTTCAGAACCACATAAAAATAAGATGTCAGATGACAAACAGTGAGCATACAAGTCTAATAAATAATTTTGAATTTCTTTTGACGTCCCTTTAAAAACAGTGGTACTATTGAGATGGTCTTTAAGAGACGAATCAAGTTCTGTTGAGAAGTCGATAAGACCTCTGAAAACTCGCGTATTTAATGAATTCTCGCGTTCATAATGTCCTCGAAGCGCAAGCTCAAATGCACCGCAAAACAAAATGCAATAAATGATTTTTGTTAGAAAAATAACGATTTTTGGTAACTTTCTCATTATGTCTTTTAACATTTGAACGAAATGCACTGTCGAGTTGTTGGCGAATATCCAAAACATCCTCACCTTTCCTGGCAAATTAAATTCTAAGAGCGTGTTTAAATGTGATTGTGAGCATTCATGCTTTTTTTTTTATTTTCTGAGTTAGATGCGATAAATCAGCAACACCGTAACTCACCCAACTTCAATCACCATTCTGTTTTGCAAACAGGAGGCATGGAAAACAAAACAGTCTGTTAGTTGATTCGCATCAACAAATCCATGAACATTTCTCATATAAATTCCCTTTTGAAATCTCTAGTCTCACATTTCGTCACCTGGATAAGGTTTAGCAAAGCTGTTGGCCTGAGTAATTTCAATTCAATTTTTCTTTCCAAACACAATGTTGAAAAATGTAATTGTTTTAGTTCCGAAACACTGATTTTACAAAGTGTCATTTTAACTGTTTACACTAGTTTGTAATATATATAAATAATAACAATAAAAAAAACGAATTATTAACCGAATATAGCAAGCCAAGGGAGAATTCGAACGAGATCATTGCAAACAAAGCGAACTCCGGCGAGCTCTCGCACACTGAAGGTGTGCGAATGGAATGGTATCGGCGGTGCCTTTCCCCTCTCGCTCCTCGGTCCGCTTCTGTGTCTATAAGCTGGTTTTCAAGGGCATTTCTTCGATCTCACGTGCGATCGAGGGAAGACCAAGTGCGCTGTGCTGTAGTAACCTACAATTTACAGTACGTTAGCCACGTATTAGCTTATTTAAAATGGGGGGAAACTAATCCTGGAAATTGGCTAAAATCTGGAAGTATAGTTAATATTATTTAATTTAATTTGTTAATAAATTTATTTCTTCGTTTTTCTCTGGGGGTTCACGTGCTCATGTGCACAAATAGAGGAGCCGCCACTGGAAGACATACACACAAACGAACATACAAACTTTCGTCTTTATATCTATAGATTAAGAACCTGTTATAATAATGTTAGTGAACAGATAGATATATTTACAACATATATATTTCTATTTTATTTACCTTTTTGAATACAAAATATTTTGCTAATTGTATTTTTAGTTATGAATCTTCAAGGGCCAGGTTTCCAGAAGATCATGAAAACCCTCTTTCCTCATTAGAAAGATGGACCGAGAACGAAAGAAAGCTTGCTAGAATGAGGGAAGAGAAGGCACACCGAGCAGCTCTCGCAAATATCGATAAAAGAGCCGCAGAAAGAGCAGCTATCGCTCGAAAAGAAAAGTTAGCAGCAACTGAAGCATACGTTGCTGAGTTGAGAGAAGCGACCGAATTTTCAGCTGGCCTTAGTCGAAGAGGAAAACCCAGCTTACGTAGAAAAATGGCCCTTAAAATGGAAACTGCGGCCAGTGTTCGACAAGTGTGCTCATGTCGAATGCAATCTAAGATTACCGTGTCTTCCGGAAATTGCGACGCAGAAGAATTTCTGGGTAAGTTATATTTTGAAACCTTTCAAATTCTATTATTCTTTTGAACAGATTAAATTGTCTTCTATTGCAGGAGAGAAGGAATACCAATCCGTCCTTATAAATATCTTTATATATAAAACGCAAAGGCGGAAAAAGGAGGTTAATTTCTCTTTTGTCGATGGCAACGTCTGTTACCAAATAAAACCGAAAGGCTCCGCCATGTTAGGCATAACTTCATAGGAATACCCTGTTACTATATTCCTTGAGGTGTAAAATAACTTTTTCTCTCAAAAAATGAGTTTAAGATGTAGAGTTCACAATATTTCTTAGAATATAATGAAGCATTGGATGAAATGATTCAAAAGAGATCAAGTAGAAATGAAAGAGATGGCTTATGAGAGCCAGAGAACGTCCAGGTCAAAGTCAAGATAGTTTAAGTCAGCGACTTGGGTTTTTCTAAAAAAAAGAATGGTTGAAACATAAACTTGCAAGTAAATTTTATCAAACCTTCCCCTCAATCTAAAATTCAGTAATCTTTAAAATTCCAAGCTGCGATATAAATGGCAGTGGAAATAACAAAACCCCCTGTTTCACATTTCAGCCGTGCGTTCCGATATTACAGTTGTCAAGACATTGCATTTGTAATTCAATGTTCCGGGGTTCGGTCCTGTGTGCCAAAATTTTTCTCCGAGTGCTTTCACTCGCAATTATTACCGTCTTCTGCCTCCCATAATTATCTCATCATTTTAGTATCACCTTAATCCTTGAAAATTAAAAACTTCGAAAAATCTTTACGCATTTTTCTTACATATTCCTAAGCACTTTTTCCCTTCATCCTCTTTGCTGCATGACAAATATTTTGGATAGTTTAAGTTTCAGATAATATTTTCCTACAACTTATGGGAAAATAAATTTTTTACTAGATTTTATTCCTTTTTCCAAACATGGTATATTGGTATATTATCCGATAAGCTTAAAATAACTCCTAATGTAAATTCCATCTCTCCAATTTACAAGTGTTCTAAATTAAGAAAAGAATAAAAATTGTTTTAAAAACACTGTTTCAGTATTGTTCTAAAAAGTAATTTTTTATTTTAATTATTTTCTACATTTTAGTATTTCATTTAGAATTCATTATTATAAATATATATATTTTTAACAATTTATTCTTAAATTCATAAGCATATGGTACCAATGGCTTAACAGAATGAGAAATACCTGCAAATATAACATTTTATCCGCTACTACTGTACCTGCAATTAACATTTCATCTGCCCGTGCAGTACATACAAATAACGTTTTATTCAAACGCACAATACCTGCAAATAACGTACTATTCGATCGCACAGTGCCTACAAATAACGTTTTATTCGAACACATCGTACTTGGAAATAAGGTAGGCTAAGATTTAGGGCCAAAAAATTTTATTCCTTCTTGATTAAGGTGAAAGCATTAAAAGGAAATCAGCTTAAGACTTTTATTTATTCATAATATTGTGTTTTTCCATAATATTGGTTTTTTTTCCATTTTTAGAATAATTATATTTGTTTCAATTTTGCAACTCTTATGTATTTGTTTATTTATGCACTTTTATAATTTTCTTTGAAGGTTTTATTTGAAGAAAAATATCTTTTTTGAGGCTAAAAAATTTTATTCTGTACTGATTTCAGTTAAAGCATCAGAAGCAAAATTGTGCTAGGACAAGCAGTGTCTTCACTGTAGCGAGCGAAGCGAGCAGGGTTTGCGTTTCAATCCTCCTGGGGGTTGGAGAGCTTTAGTGAGCAGGGGGCAGAGCCCCCTAGTAAAAATAATTGTTGCTAATTTTATAAATGTTGCTGTAACATTTTCGGGCAAATTTTCTTGGTATAATGAAAATATCTGCAAATTTCAACCACTTTTATAATTCTGAAATCTCCAAATTCAGTAAAATCTCTTTAGTACATTGTTCAAAAAGACCGCTCAAAAACGACGTATAACGAGAACGGCGTGCGGTCGAATTTTGTTTCAAAATGAGATTAATGACTTATTATATCAGTATTACAAAATGGTATAAGTTCGCTTTTTAACGAGATTTCATAATCATTTAATATATTATTAGAGTGCTAATTTCAAACAATGTTAATGACATCTTTTTTAAACTTTTTTTAATCTTTAAAAATTTCTATTCTTTTTTAAATAACTAAACAGCACATAATGTTGATTAAACCACTTTTATTGTTTTTAAGTAACCATAGATATAGATATTTTTTCTTTTTCGAATTTTTATCTCAGAAAATATAACAAAATGTAATTTTCGTTATTAAATATATTGTGAAATTTTAGATAATTTTATTGCAAAAGATAGAAATCTCCCTTTCTCTATATAAAACGCTTATGTGGACGAAAAATCGGGCTGAATTTGTTAATCACTATTTGGTAAAACTTCGCAAGTTTCTACTGTTTTCATGTTTGAATCGGCGGAAAGTCTGAGACAACGACTTTTTTTTTTGGAGTTAGATAGTTTGAACAAATTGAGTTTAAGTCGTGCAGTTTCGATTGTGAATCGATATAGTCGAAAACGAGAAGTTAGGGCAAATGAAACTGTTGAAGAAATCATTCATAAGAAGTTTCAGACAGAGCGAACAAAATAGAGTTGTTAAGCGTTTATTTACAGAGCGAAGTTTCCGAACTACATGAGCATAGTTGCGGGACTATGACAGGCCTCCGTTCTCTTTGCTTCCTACGTTTCTGGGAAAACGAAGTAAACTCGAGTGGAAAATACACGAAATGTTGCCACGATAAAAAAAAAATTCTATTGTAAAATCTGTTGAATCCGCCGGAAATATTGAAGGATTTGCTAACCAGTGATTCAGTCGAATATAATTTTGCTTTAGCTTTTGCTTCCATGGGAACAATAATTAAACGTTCTCCTGGAACAGGACCATACTGTTTTAGGATTCATGGTTAGATATACCATACTTTTTAAAAATTTAAAATCCACACCGGCCCGGCCTGCCCAAAAGGGTGTAAGGCCTGGAGCAGAGATATACCATACTAGCAGAAACGCATAATTGTATGGCCAGCGAGCGAAATGAGCAGGGATTACAACGTGATTCTTGGGGGTTGGCGAGCGGAGCAGGGACTACCCGTGGGTCACGGTGGAGCGAGCAGGGGATGTAACACCCTAGTTATCTTTATTTCAATAGTATTTCCTGGTTTTAGTATCTTTTTAATGAAGTTTGCAAAGAAAATGTTTACATTTTAATTTTGTTTCGTAAAGGTTTTGTTAATGTTAATAATGTCTCCTGTAAAATGTTAAAATTGCTACTTGAGATAGCTTACCTCAGACGTGAAGAAATAAATTAATAAAATAAAATAAATAAATGAATTACGAACGGATGAGTTAGGGCGTTAGATCAACATTCTTTTCTTATTTTACACGGAAGCTACTGAGGACCTGACACTTATAAGCCATTATCTGATGACGATGGCCACTGAGTAGTAACTTCAAGTCACGGGATAGTAACTTCAAGCTTCCACACTACTCTGAAGTGAGGAGGGGTCAGCCAGCACTGATTTTGCCTGTACACTTTGTACATGAATTTGAATACACAGAAATGAATAGAAATATGATATTCCACAAAATACAAATAAAACATTCCAGTTATGTAGAGACAAGCAGTGTTAAGGCATTGCGTGGCATGTCTCGGGAATATGAATCAGTGGGAGAAAGTCATGGATTCTATTCCCTGTATGTCCTTTTAACCTGCAATATTCATTAACTAATAGGCCAATGTTCGGTTTTGCAACGAATTTCTCCCTGTAGTCGTCCTGGCTGCTGCAGGTTTTCCTCCAAGCGAAACCCAAATGTAGGCCAGTTTCCCCTGAAAGGCAACCAACCTCTACATAACTCAGAAATCTACCTCAGACGCTACAAAGGTATTCTGGGTTGCTTTGATCAACATAAGTTTCCACACTTCCCTATTATCATAAATCCTTGACTCGTGGATTTGGGTGTTTATGCAAGACCATTAGAACCACTAACACTTGTAATGCAGTTGGGACACTTTCATTAGACTACAGAGGACCTTGAAATCGAAAATAGATGCTAATTATAATATGAAATTATAATTTTTTTAAGACGAGTACACGGTGCTGTATCGAACTTGAAACCCGTACCGAATCGAGCCGATTCAAAAGGGCGTAAGATAGTTTGTCGAGCCGACTGGCTTAAAAACTGACTTATGCACAACGTCTAAATCGAGTTGATGGTGGAATCTAGAAGATGTATCACTATTCTTAGTTAAATCGTTCTAATTATGATCCTATTGTGATTAAGAATAATTTTTACATTTGAGCAGAAATTAGTTTTAAAATCTATTATTGTATTATGAAATTCTAAATTTTAAGTAAAGCTGTTTAAATTCATGCAATCTTTGAAGCCTTGAGAAGCGTAGAAGCACGCATCACATCATATTCCTGTTTTTCGGTCACTCGTAATTTTCCATTTGAGTTATCACTGACTGTGATTTATCATACGAATTTCATTTCACGGAGGATTCAGAATATATTGGCTTAAAACTGTTAGTAATGTAATAAGAAAGTATTACGCAACAGTCCAATCAATTATAAGAACTAGTTTTATTATTCCAAGCATTATACGAACCTTATTTTGAACTTTTCCTCATGAGCTAAAGCATTATTGTGTCAACGAGTACTTATTTACGATGATAATCAATATGTCATAAATTATTTTCCTATAAAAATTTCTTTCTCATTGACCTCAAGTTTCAGGTATCATATAAAACAATTTTTCTGCAGCGATATTCTTTTCGATATTAAGTTCTGTTTTGGATGATGAAATTCCATCTTAAATCGCACCGTCCCTTAGTTACTATTAAATTACTTTTTAATGTTTTCTTTACTTTCATGCTTCGGATCTTTTATGCGCTGCTGAAAATAACAAGAACACCGTTTTCAATTAGGCGAGCTGATTATCTGTCATAAAATAATGTTATTCTTGACTTGCCTTCACAGGTCATCAAAAAGTGCAAACATAACACCAATAGCACTCAGCGAACAATTATTTCCTAGTATTATTTAGTTTACGAGCGCAAGTTTTTTATATCTCAAGTGTAGTTTTTAATGCCTTTTAAGTATTTAATGTTTATGGATTATCCAAGATTGTGAAAGAAATGTATTTAAGTAAGTCAACAAAGAAAATTAATAACTAGCGGTAAATGTTTGTGAAAATGGGTTCTGGTTTAAATTATCAACAACTACCTTGTTTTGTTATCTGTGTGAATTTTCACAGTGGCGGCGATTGGGGGAAAAAAGTGAGGGGCAAAAAATTTACTGATATCTAAAAGAACCCGGGAGTATAGGGGTAAACAACAAAATAAAAAAAATCTTACAAAATTAGCTAGCTTTCCCGAATACTATTGCTTTTTTATGATTCCTAGTTTTAAACAGCTAAAAAGAAATAAAAACTTAATTTTCCCCAGAAAAGTAGGGGGAGATCGCCCCCCCCCCCCACTCGCAGACACTTAATTTTCATTCTCTTAAATTGCTTGGAATTATTAGAATTATTTCTTTAGGTAGGACATGGCTTCTAAAATTACACTTTTTCGTATACAAGCCAGCGGGAGTGGCCTCCCCGAAACTTTCTCGCATACGAAAAGTAATGTGGGATGGGTAAACACTCAGTGGGTAGGTAAATATTTTTGGGGTATTTACCCAAGGTCTGGTTATTTTGAGAAAAATATTACGAATGGTGATTTACAATGAAACATATCAAATTCATGAATTCCTGAAACTTAATATTTTGCAAAAAAGAATTGCGTATGTTCTCAATTTTTACGTGCGCTGAGGAACTAGAACTTTATTTAACGTTCTTGAGTACGAAATCTTACTATAGATATCGCACAACATTTCACTACACCTCTGGTAATCACAGGAGTCCATCTGGAGAATGTCAAAACGTTTCGTTTTGGGGATTGCCATAATTTCCGAAGCGCGTGTTTGCGACTCGCTTCAATTTCCGCCAAGGTCAAACGCCAACCATACTCACTTGAGTAAAATAAGCGAAACGCTCGCCAATACACAGTCGTAATGTGCATTTTGAACTAAATATGCAATTTTAACACTTGTTTTTCAACCGATTGAGATGAAAATTGGGCACAGATATATAATTAATGTTAGCATCCGAGATATCAAGTTTTATTTATCTAAGCCAAAGGGCTTATGAGATACAATTATGCGATTATACATACCGACAGACAGTCAGCCCGTTGACGGATTTGGCCCAAAATTTTATACGGACCTACATTCATGACGATAAAACTGTGTACCAAATTTTATCCATCTAGCTATTCAAGTTTTTGAGTTATAGTGTTCGCATGACTTCGGACATACAGATAGACAGACTTCCCGTTGACGGATTTTGTCCAAAATTTGATAGAAACCTACACATTATGTTTAAAGACCACATACCAAATTTCACCCCTGTATCTCTAATAGTTTTCGAGTTATCGTGTTCACAGACACACACACAGACAGACATAATTCCAAAATTGTGTTTTTCGGACTCGGGGAGGTCTAAAACGCGGAGATTCGTCAAAATCTCGAGTTCGAATTTTTTGACGATTACAATACTTTTTCTTTGTATACTTCGTATACGAGAAAGTAAAAAATTCGATCTCTAGATTTTGACAAATCTCTGCGTGTTAGACCTGCCTGAGTCGTCTGAAAAAGCGTTTTTGGAATGACGTCAATCTGTCTCTTTGTGAACGCGATAACTCAACAACATAATGACGTAGACAAATAAAATTTGGTGTGTGAAATTGATGGTTCTTAACAAAATTTGGACGAAATCCATCAACGTGAAATCTATCTGTCTGTCCGTTCCTGTCCCTGTGATCTCGATAACTCAAAAACGCTACTGTTACCCAGTGTGCCATCATTAAAGGAATAAAAGTGAGACAATTACAATTATTTACTTTCTTAAGACATAGTTACAGACACACACAATTACAAAACACACAAAACAATTAACATAAAAAACTGATTAAGTAATGTTAGAAAGAAAATGATTAACTGGGGCATTTCACAAAAAAAAGAGTCAACCTCACGGGGCAAGATCCACCGAGTCCTTGCCAGTTTATAGCATTGTCCGATAGGTGGCTTTTGACAGAGAGACGTGTTGATTGTTGTACGCCTCTATGTTGGCGTTACACTACGAGTTAAATGGATGGAATGTTGGCGTAAGTTTTGTCTCCCTCACTGCAGCTTTCTTTTTGTCAAGTTTTAGACAAAATTCGTCAAAGCGTGACCTGTTTGTCGGTATACAGGGTGGTCATAAATTATTGGACCCATTTGAAAAATGTTACAACTACGTTTTCTTTTAAGGTATCCGACTGTGTTCGGAGACATTTTTTTGAAAAATAACTTATATATATTTTTAATGTTATTTTTCAACTGCATATGTTTTAAAACTATGAAAATATTGTAAAATTAAGCTTTCAAAATAATATTTTTTTTAAAAAACTGAGAAATTTGAAGAAAAATGACTAAAATATTTGCCCTACGCTAACAGCCATAGACAAAATCATATTCTAAATACACATAAATCCTTGTAGGAGTACATTTTTATGACAGTTATCTGTGTTATGCTCTAAAATCTTTTTTGTACTTCAAAATAGTTTTGAGATATAGCTGAACATAGTTACTAAACTGATAATTTTTCATAAAAAATGCTTTTTGTTTATATTTAAACACTTAAAAATATTACTCGATTTTAAAATTGGCCTTAGTTTTTAGAGGAAAACATCAAGCATATTACAGAAAACAATCTCAGAAAATTTCATATCAATACTTGACTAACGTTTTGAGAAATCATTGTTACGGTCGACAGTTTTCCTCAAAAATGTCATTTCTCAGAAGATGCATTTAAAGTTTTTATGCAACATAAAATAATGCTTACAGTTCGGTAACAAAACAGCTGTAACTCCATTTATAATTCAGGTAGAGTAAAAAGTGAGACAGTTTTAGAAAGCTTATTAAACAGGCTACAAAATTAAGGCCTAAAAATTTTTTGATAATTTCTTCAGAAACGACGATTTTAAACCAGTCGGATACCTTAAATGAGAGAACAAATAAATTTTTTTTTCCAGATAGGCTGACCATTACGGCGTTCTAAATTTGTTACAGAGAGATTTTCATACGCAATGGCTGCCGATCAGCAGAAGCCGATGCGCGTTTTCTGGTTTCCTTTTTTAGCTTTTCTTGAATATCTCAAAAACTATTCAGTTTTCGGATTACAAATGATTTAACAAATTAAAGAGCGTAAATTCCCCTACAAATAAATGCTTTTATTTTTTTCCAGCTTAAGTAGTTTCGCAGATAATGGTTCTCAAAAATGGAAAGGCCGCGGTGGCCTAGTGGTAAGGTCTCGGCTTTGGGGCCGGAGGGTTCCAGGTTCGAAACCCGATTCCACTGAAGATCCGCCGTGTATGGGGCCTGTTGCACGTTAAATCATACGTAGTGGTCAAACGTCCTCCCGTTGGTGTGGCGTGGAAGTTTGGAGAGGGGGGGCCAGCTCAGGTGTCGTCCTCGTCATCTGACCGAGGTTCAAAATTACGAGGTCCGTCCCAAAATAGCCCTCGTGTTGCTTCAAAACGGGACGTTAATATAACTAAACTAAACTAAACTCAAAAATGGAAGATGTCCAATAATTTACGAGTACCTAGACTACCGAAACGGCACGTTACCTCTCTGTAAAAAAACTTCTTAAAATGCGCTCTCATTTAAAAAAAACCTTAGTTGCTACATTATTAATTTTTTTATTAATTTTTTAAATGAGTCCAATATTTTATGACCAGCCTGTATGTGCAAATACGAGAGTTCGAAAACTCAACAAGTTGGATAATCGAAATTCGGTATGTGGTCTTGACACCGAAATTGTAGGTATGTATCAAATTTCAAAGACATGTGGTAAACAGGAACAGGTTCAAAATGCATAGCCTATTCTCTTCATTATGCTAATTTAAACACAAAACGCGCCATATTGTGTTAGTGTATGAAAACGTCGAGGACAGAACACTCCCACTGGTTTTAGTCACGTTCTTTTTTCCGGGGGAGGTTTTCACTATCTCATTGTTGTCCGAAAATTTATCGCCATCGCTAAGTTCAAAATTAAGAAAAATATAGAAAGTGTTAATTAATAGGACACAAGCCAAAATCTCAACGTGGAGGTTAGTTAGTTATTAACGTCCCGTTTTTGAAGCAACACGAGGGCTATTTTGAAACGGACCTCGTAATTTTGAACCACGGTCAGATAACGAGGACGACACCTGATCTGGCATCCTCCTCTCCAAACTTCCACATCACACCAACGGGAGGACGTTTGGCCACTATGTATGATTTAACGTTCAACCTCAACGTGGAGGAGTGTCGGGATCTCATAGAATCTTACTGGTAAAATCAATTTTTTTGCAAAACCAGTGAAAAATTACCGAGTGCATGATTCGGTAATAGGGTTCAGATTGATTATAAAGAAGTGAATACTGCGAAAAACGCAATTTCAGTTAAAACCAAATCAATAACACTGTACCGTAAAGTACTTGCTATGTCGAAGTCACAAATTTCATTATTTCTTTTATACACATCGATTAAGCTCAAACTTTTGAAAGGAAATTAAATCTGACTCAAATTAGGAATCTTTTTCTCACTGCGGTCAGATCTGGGACGGAGAGATATAACCGCTTCCTTTTTACTTTCTCATATTTCTATTTTAGTTTTCTTAAAAATGTAGGATTTTATGGTCATATTTAACTTTTTTTAGCTGTGCCTTCGGCTATACGGCTTCTTTCTGTCATGCTCTTATCATGAATTCATTTTTTTCTCTTTAAAATATTTTTCCATTTTTGGCACTTGGATTTCGTTTACAATTTTATATTTAGTTTGTAAACATTCTTTATGGATGTTTAATATCGTGAGTGTGGTGCAGCATAGTCAAAGGCGGCTTTTTCGGCAAAAAACTCAAACAAATTCGAACTCGTTCTCGTATTTCTTAACGGCCATGCATGTATTGTATACGGAAATATACAGAGTCAAAAAATTCGCCTCCGAGAATTTCATGAATATCCATATTTTAGCCCTTCTTGAGTCTGAAAAACAAATTTTAGGAATTATGCCTGTCTTTCTATGAACACGAGAACTCAAAACCGCAATGGGCTAGACAGGTAGAATTCTGTATGCGGTCTTTACGTCAAAATTATATATTTTTTTTATCAAATTTGGGACCAAATCAGTTAAAAGGGAGTCTGTAAGTCCGTCCGTGTTCATCTGAACTCGTTAAGTCAAAAACTCAAAATGCTAAAATGGTAAAATTTGGCACATATTCTTATTACTGGAATATTCTTATTACTGGAATATTCTTATTACATGAAAATTTGGACCAAATCCGTTAACGCGTTGACTGTCTCTCACTATGTTTATTCGTAAATAAGCGAACGCGATAACTCAAAAACGGAGCAAGCTAGATGGGGTGAAATTAAGTATATGATCTTTACACCAAAATTATAGGTATATGTCTAATTTTGTACTAAATCTGTCAAAACCTAGATTGTCAGTTCGTTAGTTACCCATGCTTATGTGAACACGATAATTCAGATACACAACAGGCAAGATAGATGAAATTTAGTATGAAGTCTCGACTCCAAAATTAAAGATATATATCAAATTTTGGACTCGATGGACAATAATAAGATGGTCGACGGTAAAATCCATACTCTATACTCTTCACTGTACTACGAAGCTAAACACAAAATGCATTGCGCAAATTTACGAGAAAGCTGAAGGGAATATACTCCCGCTGGTTTGACATATATGTTAGAATCATACACCAAAAATTCCGATTACAATGCACTAGCACAGCGGTTCCCAACCCATGGGCCGCGGACCACTTGTGGACCACGAATAGTGTATTAGTGGGGCCGCAGAACGCTAGCCAAGAGTAGAACTCAAGGGAGCTTCAAGAGTCTTCCCTCGTTTTTTTGCTTTATAAAACAAAATATTTTAAATCTTTGTACAGTAAGTTTTACTAATTACTAACATATACGTGTATATAATATATATAAATATATGTTTGTATTTTTTTATTTGTATATTTAGATAGTGGTCCTCAAAATATTTTTTACAAAACAGGTGGTCCGCACAACCAAAAAGGTTGGGAACCACTGCACTAGCACATAATAATGCTTGATTCTTTTTAGAACTTCAACTTAGAACACGATACACGAAGCAATCAGAAATACAGACATAAATTACAAAAGGACGATTTCCACCCACATAAAAGCATATTTTCTTGACAGATACTTGGCTACTTTTGTTTCCTAGAATCGTATCACATTCTTTCATAGAAACATCTGTCAATACTGGAAAAAAGAAAAATAATTTCTAAATACATATTTCTGCGTTTACAGCGATCAGAGAAGAAATACTCGTATTTTGTTAAAGAATGTGATATGCATTCAAATTCACATTTATTGTGCTCTTCTGAAATCTTTTGATTGTAAAGAAAAAGATCCAAGATGGGGTTTTTCAATCAAAGACCCCCCTGCGTCCTTATTCCTTGCTGTCCTGCTGTTCGGCTGGCCTATAAAAATCTTTTTTGGTCAGACGTTCCGGACATTTGCACTGAACTTTCTTGCAGTTAAGTGGTTCGAATTTACTTCCATTGGGTTTTGTTTTTCACAGTTTTTTCCTTAGCAAGGTAAGTGGCTTTTGGGTGGAAAAGAGTTTTACTAGTGTGTTTGGTTTCATTAAAATGTTATTTTTTTGCATTTCGGAGCGATATGGTTGAAATTATTATTATCTACAATTTTCACTTTAAAATGTTATTTTTATTTGTATTTTTGAGATGTGTGGCTGAAATTTATACTATATGCAATTTGATAGTGTTCTATAGTTTTAAAGCTTGATATATATCTACAGTTTTGGTTAACACAATGCTGGAATTTTTGCCAAATCGTCGCCATTTTTGAATTTTATTAACTCGAGAACAATCGGAATTCAGCGCATATCTATTTCTGCTATAATCCATGAGTTTGATGGATATTTAGCAAAACACTTTATGTAATGAATTTTGGATATCTTCTTTTGGATCATCAACCATCGAGTCCAAAATTTGATATACATCTGCAATTTTTGTGATATGATTGAAATTGGTATTATCAAAGCTTTGCTAATTTTCTACAATTTAAAAATTTGATATATACCTGCAATTTAAAAATTTGATATATATATCTACAATTTTGACTGCTAGGGTTAAGTTTGATTGAAATTATTGAGTTTTGTTAACTCTAGAGCAATTGGCACTGAATACATATCTATTTCTACGATAATCCGTCAATTTGACGGGTATTTTAGATAATACTTATATTTTTATTTATTCAGCACTTATTCTACTTATATGCAAACTTATATTATTATTTATTCAATGCTTATACTTATTATTTTTAATTTATTCAATATTTGAGTAAATAAATAACAATAACGTTCATATACAATTTTTCTTAAATATTTTACATTTGTTTCTCTATTCCTAAGAATAGACTAGTTACAAAAAAGATTCCAATTCAGGAGTACATTTTCCACAGTATTTTCTACAATAACCACAGATAGTGCTAGTTCTATGTTTGTTGTAATAATCACTTCGGCATGTTTTGAGTATATTAGAAGATGCATGGATTGGAAAGTACGATTCATCATATGTCTATAATCATAACTAAATTATATTATAATGTAATCATTATATCAAGGCGCATAGAGGTTCAATAGAACTTGACTAATTCGAAATTTTTTTATTCGAATTTTTCCTCTGGTCTCTTGAATTGCATTTTACCATAACGTTAAAACATTATCAAGAATTAGAACTTATTTTTGGTTAATTTGCAATCGAAATTAAAAATTGTAACAAAATTTTTTTTCTTAATTGTTTTCGTTAGTTAAATACGTCCGTACCTTGTGTTCTCAGTGATCAACAGTAAATAAGGCCATTAATTAACTCGAGGATTTTCCTGCTGTACAATGTATTCGATCAAGAAAGGGGTTAATTTTTTTAATATTTTTAAAAAGCTTTGAGCACCTAAATGTGAACTGTTTCACTTATTATGAAGTTGAAGTTATAACTTATTTTGAAATTCTATTGCACAATTGTGGTATTCAAAGTGATGTATATTGTTTGTTTATCAAAATTACTTATTTAGAGAAATTATTAATTTTTAAAAGTATTAAAACATTTTAACTAAATTTGTTATTACTTTACTTAGTATTAACAATTTACTTAGTATTATTAAAATCGCTTAGTGTTTATTTATTAAAACCATTGAAAATGGATAATAAATATATTTACTGCCTTTTTTTTAGTTTTAGTAATGTTTTCTTTCGCAGTGCTCATTTTTAGATACAGTTTTTCTAAATTTCAATTTTTGATATTTTTATTCTGTTTTTGTCAACTTCCAATCAGCCAAGTTTCATTGAACGAAAATTGTATTGGTGGGTGACAGAATAATGCAAGCACTTTAGGATTTGCCCATTTATTCGAATATCTCTTGCACAAACTAATAATCGAATAGTTATCGCCGAAATGCAATTTCAATAATGTATTTTATTTATAAGTTTACATGGGTATTCAAGATATTCAATTTTCATAAAATTCAGTACTATTGTTCGAAGATTGTAGTTTCAAAAATATCAGTTTGTGCAAGAAGCCTCATCGTTTAGCTTCTCTTAGAGTGAAACCGAAATTCACCTCCCAGCAATGTCGGTATATTTTTGAATCTTAATGGTACTTAACTGGGATTTTTATAAGAAGTTTCCCTATATATCTGGCTTTGAAATTATGAAAGAAAAATTATGCTGCGTTTCGCACATGCAGAGTAAGACATTATTTGCTACAAATACTCATATTTCCTTTAATATTCAAAGTATTTATTTCAAATTTTAACACAAAGCTTCCCTAACATATTATCAAGTATTCTAATAGTTTCATAAATTTAGTTGAAAACTCTGCATGTTATAAGCAAAACACATGCTGGAAAATTTGGGATTTTTTTTAGGAAAACCTTTATATTTTCCAGAATATCCGTGCTATTTTTACGAAAATGCTTGTTGATGTTGCGCACATCAAATAAAACTATTGATGAACGTTATAAATCATTATTAGCTTTCTGTGCAATGGGGTGAGTTCTGAATCATTTTCTTCTTCATCAATTTCTGGTCGGTCTCCTAAATGCCCTCGTTACCGAATCTTCACTGCAAAATGTGCGTTCAAGCCTCTTCTATACATGGTCAAAGTTCAAAGAAACTTTATCCAGCCTTTCAGGAGATATTCGAAAAAATGTGAAAATCCTGAAGTGTTCACATTATTCTGTCACCTACCAATAGATATGCATCAAGCTTTATTATAATCTTTTCTAAACTCCATGTCATCTTTTTCTAAACTCGTAAACATTCGATAAATATACTCGATTTTCTTCACTTTGCTATGAAACTGCAAAAATAGCCTTATTTACAAATATTTTTTAGCAAGTAGGTTTCCATAGCGGATGAATGACAATGTCGCATATATTTTTAATCGCATTTGCTTGCATATTATTCCCTGGCTACTATTGATAACCTAGTACAGTTCTACGTGGCCGTATTTAGAGTCACGATCCACAATTTAAGAAGCTCTGATGTACGCACTTCTAAGTGGAATTTGTCCTCATAGTTTAGAAGTCCTATGTTATACTAATTCTTGATGCAAAAACTCTCAATAAACTTTGTGTTCAGCTAATTCATGATGCAGCATAACATGTATATTTTTTGTACTAATTCCTGATACAACATCTCATAGTAACATTTGTGTTTAGATCATTCTTGTTGCAACATAGCATGTTAATTTTTGTGCTATACTATTTTTTGATGCAACATTGCGTGGCAATTTTTCTACAGTTCCATTTATTGATGTAACATTTTCTTTCAGAATGCTACGTCACCGAGGAGCATTTCTTCTCGTAATCGTTATGTTCATGGAGGCATTTCCGAACTGCTGCGGGCGCAGCCCCACCTGGATGTGCATCAGCAACTGTGCCCAGTGCAAGAGGACCTACGGGGCTTTCTTCGAGGGCCAGCGCTGCGCCGAGTCCTGCATCAAGTATAGGGGACTCCTGATGCCCGATTGCAACGACATCAGCACCATATCCAGCTTCCTCAACAAGCTAGAATAATCCCGTGTTTACAATTAGTGACAACTCAAGCTGAGAGTACGTAGAAATTAATGAGCGGACGATTCACCATTGAATGACGTAATATTTCTTCTAAGAATCTCAGGGCTCCTAGAAATTAAGCAAATTTCTTTTCAGATATAAATTTTAATTACATAGAATATCGATTGTCAGAGTAAAACCAAATTCGGTTCAAATTACCATTTGTATATGCGTTAATGTTTCTCGTCCTAACTGTGCAATGCGTAAATTATATAGGATTCAAGCTCCTTTCCTTTTCTTTATTATGGCTCTCTATGTGGCCGCCTGGTTCAGTCTGCACTGAGAGCCCTATTAAAATCACTATTTAGCATTTCTGGACTACTGCATTCTATTGAAAGAAGATTTCAGTTTCTGTTCGATGTCTCTCTCTTCTGTCAGTCTTCTTCCTCATTTATAGTTGGTTTTCACTGCAGTGTACACACGTTTTCGCGTTCCCTTTCTTTTAATGGTCATGGGTGAATCTTGCAACTTACGTCTTGGATCTTTAAATTTACTTAACGAATCTTATATCTTGCAAAGTACAACTGTGAAGAATATAATCTATTATAGAAATAAAACTAAGATATTTTACTGCCATTCTGATCTCGATCTGCTTGTTTAATCTGCATATTTTGTTTAAATATATCAGTTATTATATATTAGCATCATATTTAGGACTATTTAAATGTGCGTAATGCGTGTAATATAAATTTCTCCGTACTATCAGGATGAGTTGTCACTGACTTTAGTTGGAAATTTTGAAGACATCACACAAAATGGCGCAAGTATGTCTTTGTTTCCAAACATGTATACATCGTATACACTTTACAAGGATTTTTGATTTCATCCCGAGTTATGCCTCCAGTTTGAACAAAATATTTTTTCTTTCTTTTTTGTGTATACAATCTTTTTGAAAAAAATGTATTCAAGAATAACCTTTTATAAGATCTAATTCAAACGTATAGTCCCAGAATTTGGGTTATTTTTTTATTTTATGGCTTTCTGATGAAATGTTCCTGAAATGTCTTACTCAAGTATGGCGGCTAAGTATAGAAATTTAATCTTACTCGAGTCTAATAATTTATACCACTGCATTCCAATTTAAAAATCTACTGATATTTAACTTTTTAAAAAATATTAGGTGCGCGAATCCTGACTATATTATGACATTTTTAAATTCTATAAAAGAAGTATTAGTAACTTCGAGCAATTAATTTGGGTTACTGTAATGCTTAAAATACCATTCATGCAAAAATGTAAAGAAGGTTTTGAAGTCATTTTTTATATAAAATTTACTTTTAAAATCTAATTTCCAAAATCTTATACACACAAAAGGTGCTTTTAAAATGTTGGAAAATTTCAAGTGATATTTTAATCAACCGGGGCTTGTGCAATTACAAAAAGGTAATGTTGAAAATCGAAGAATCTTCGAAAAAAGATATTAAAAAAAATTGTAATTTTGGCAATTTTCAATAAAAAAAGATTCAAGCTAATAACATCGGTAATTAAATCTTGCTAGATAAGATGTTTTGGACAGAATCCTTCGCATATCATCAATTCGTCAAAGTCACTTAAATGATAGATATTCAAATTGTGGTAAGTTCTTATTAAATCACATTGAGGTAATTTATTGACAATGTTTTTTTCATATTGTCTCAGCGATTTCAAATAAATAACTATTTATTTCAAGAATCTATTAACTATCTTTAAAATCTTTTGTATGACTTTCAACAATTAATTGGTAAGCGATGTATTTTTCTCACATGAGTTGTGCTTTACACTTCTTCTGGTATCTTACTACTGGCTGTGATATCAAAGAGATGTTGATATGCTGCAATAAATACAATGATAAATTACTGAAACTCTGTATGGTGTAAATGATTATAATAAATATAACATTAAAACGTCATTACCGTCAAAAAGAAGCAACCGTAATTTCAGCAACTCACACGAATCAAGTATTCAGCTGTTACTTAGACGTTTTTGTAATGTCGTTTTATGACATTCACAGATTGGCACAATATGAATTTATTGTGTTATTGGTGTTTATACGAAGCTGCTGAGTGTTGGTTGATGTGATTTCATTCTTTCATTGTATTAATGCTGTGTTTACTCTGTAAGTGTGGTTCTATCAAATGTTATCCAGTAGCGAAGAAGAAATACGGAGAAACAGCGGAGATGTGTAGTTCGAGGAATAGTAAAAAAATATTTCAGTTAATAATGTTGCGGTTATTCTCATCTTATGTAGTACAGTTTTAAATATTTGTTTTTCGAGATATATCAGGATTTCTTAAACTGTAATCGCGACCCAAAATGGAAACGTGTTGAAAATATTAGAGTCGTGGAAGTTTTCATATTTTTCCATATTTGTAAGCGATAACAGTTGAATAAATCATTTTGGCTAAATTATTTTATAAAAATTTGCTGGAAAAATTTGATTAAATATCTGTTTTATGTTTCATTTACTTTTCAAGCAGCCATTTTTTTCATATTTAATCCCTAAACGGATAATTCAGTTATTTGTAAATTTTCTTAACTCATTTGCATCGGCAAGCGGGATAATCCGCACTTATCAGAAGCCGCAGAATAATATAACTTGCGGCGATGTTCACTGGCCTGGAAATAAAGGTCTAGCTGCTGATAAATGAATATGACTCGGATGTGTTATTTCCCGGCAATTGATAATTGACAGCAGCTGTGTGCGGGTTATTCCATTTCGACTGTAATTGGATTAAAAATGCCATGGGTAAAAATTTCTTCAAATTTCAAAAATTCCATTACTTTTAATGCACTTAATAATTGGTCAGTTGGGGAGGGGGTTTAATTAATTGTTCATTTTCTTATCCCCTTCACTGTTTCGTGGAGTCGAGAGGTTTTGACTCCGGTAGAAAAGGTGCAAACGGAAAAGATTAAGAACCTCTGACTAAGCGTATTTTTGCACTTTCTTCCTTCTCGCATTGCGTTGATGTGTTTATTCACATTTTAAGCCCATTTGCACTTGTAAGCGGAATAATCCGCACACGATGTCCGTCAGTTATCACCAGCCGTGGAATGCAGACGCTGTTCGCACATTTTTTAGACGATTTTAACGGCATTTACAGAACTATTTAACATGATATTTTTGTGTTTTAGATCTTCACTTTGATAGCTCGTAATCTTAACAATCTTTCTACATCGTAACTTTCATGACAATAATGATTTTTGTGGTATCGGAAGAGGCATTTTTTTCATTTCTCTTGAGCAGCTTTCCAAAGCCCACAAAGGTTTGTAGGTCGACGCTTGGATAATGCGTTTTTTAAAACTACAAAATACGAATAAACGCATGGGTGATACAGAACTATTTACCAGGAATATCAGTGAAGAGTATAGTCATAATACCCATTTCTTGTTCTATTTTTTTCCAAGAAATTAACAGTGGATTGTGATGTGCGGCTGCTTGCTTTGTCTTAGTCCAGTTCTACTGATTGATGTTATTGTGACTAAAGAGATGGTATTTCATATTTGAAGATCATGGATAAAATATGCTACTGATAGTATGTGGAGTTGATCTGAACATTTTAACTACTATCTTTACTTTTATTTTGCCATCATATAAAAAACCAGCAACGATCATAATTCCCTTCGAAAAACTTTCTTTAGATTCTTTGAACCTTGTTTTAAGATTTTTCTCCTATTTGATGATAATAAATTGAATATTTTCTTGCAGTCATTTAAATAAACTTAAGCTTCATTTATTATTGCAACATTTTTTTCCATTTTTGCCAGGATAAATGCTCTTCATAAGGAATTCTGCAGTGTGTTCTGCGTTCAGCGATATGATGTGGAGAAAGACGATGCAAATTGTATTTTTGGACTTTTTGAGATTCAAATCAGCGTTAATAATTTTGTTTACAGTTGATACTGAGCATTTCAATGATTTTGCAACAAACTTTTGACTTGGAGGATTTTCTTTTACATTAACGATCTCACCTTTGCAATATTCGAAGAACTACGTATTTTTTCCTTGGATACGTATTTGGATCAATTTTTCCACTTGAAACCAAACTTGTTGTTTTTTTTTCCTTTCTTATCAACAATATTACCTATTGAGGCTTTAGATGTCGAAAAACCATGTCTTTCACAGTGTCTTTAAATAACTGAATAAGATTAACTATCTTCGGAAAGAGCAAAAACGTAGCCTTCCATCCATCGCTTTTATAAAAGCGCCATTTCGCATGTAAACAAAATATTTAGGTAGCAGATGATAATTTGTAGCTTCAAAAATGTAACTGTTGTGAAAATAAATGTTTCCAAGCAAAGGAATTTTTCCTACAGCGAAACGAAATCGTATAAAAAATGTGCGAACACCTTCTGTAATACGCTCGGGACGAGTTTACGGTAGTGAAAAGTGATCATCGTCATGAGCAAATAGAATTGAGATCGATAGGCACAGCCAATGTTAATTGAATTTAGGATTTATGTTATCTTTTATAAAAAAACAAATTGTTACACACAGGTTTCTTTTTGTTTGACTCTGGCATTGTATTTATATCTAAATAACGTATCAAGTTGCTCATATGTTCATCTAGACTTTATCCAGTCGAAATACTGATGCATTAAGATAAAATACTTTTTATTAATTGCAATACTGTTTTGTTCCAAAATTTATCTATGATGAATATTTTCATTATTCGAAAAGAAAAGAATGTCGCTTTAGATGGATTTTTAGACAAGCTATTTATTATTTTAATTACCGATTTTATTTGTCAAATAATAAGTAAAAAATATTTTCAGTGCAACAGGTCTGCATGATAAAAAGAAGATGTAAAACATATGTTTGAGTAAATTCATTGTGAAATATCTATGAAATTTTTGTATTTACTTTCTGTGGTATATTTTATATTGGTTCAGTGATAATAAGAATTCTCTATCATAACACAGTAATTGTCAGTTAAAAAAAATTTCAATCAGCTATTTAGGATTTAATGCATATAATTTTGAATAATATTATTACACTTTGTGATTTTTTGTATTTTGCCATACATTTTTGTAATAGTAATTTGAATTAAATGTATTTCAGCTAGTTATATTTCCATTGTTTATATTATTTCTACAGTTATACCTATTGTAACAACAGATTCACGGAAAAATATTTATGCAAGTAATTTTCAAACAAATAAGTGCTAATGTAAATAGTCGTATTTATTCAATTGTCTAAAATTATGGTTCAGAATAAACAAAGAAGTACTAATGTAAATAGTCGTATTTATTCAATTGTCTAAAATTATGGTTCAGAATTTTCAAACAAACTTCTGAACCATGTTTTTGAAATTAACAAATACTAGATTAGATATGTATAGCTATTTCTAATTCCAAATGTATTTTAAATAAAAAAAATAAATTAAAAAATAATATATTAAAAAACTAGAAGAGAGATTTTATATCGAACAGCATATTTTTTATAATTCATCATTAAATCTATATGTAAATTGTATGCTAAATATACATTTAAAACTTTGTTTTTTATAATTTAATTAAGTTTATTAATACTTATTATGTATCAGTCATCTGAATTCAATTTCCTCTATCTCAAAAGAAAATAGAAAAATTCAAATTGGCTTTACAAAATTTCAGATTTTCCAATAACCAATCTGAATTTAAGTGCCCATTATAGAATCATGGTCATCATTAGAATAATGAACGACCTAAAATCAATTCTTCACCCATTAAGTTGTCTACCATGTTGTGTACATTCGACGGATAATTTTGAAAATGCAGTGTAAGGAATGGGAAACCAGAAGTGAATTTAAAAACGAAAATAGTGAACTATAATTTATATTTTATTTTGAATCGAATTTAAAGGACGTCGCAAATGACGAAGAAGGTATTTACTTCCTTAGAAATCAAATCAAGAATCCTTATGTATTATTATCCTTACACTTAAACACTTTAAATCCATTTGAATCGTATAATACATACTTTAATCAAAGTACCGAAGCACCTCCGTTTTCTTTAAAAGTAAAGCAGGGTGGTCATAAATTATTGGACCCATTTCAAAAATTAATAAAAAAAACTAACTACGGTGATTGTTTTAAATGAGTGCGCATTTTAAAAAGTTTTCTTTTCATATAGGTAACGCGCCGTTACGGTGGTCTAGGTGGTCGTAAATTATTGGACGTTTCCCAATTTTGAAAGCCGTTATCTGCGAAACTATTAAAGCTAGAAGAAAAATAAAAGCATGTATTTGTAGGGAATGTTACGCTCTTTAATCTGTTAAATCAAATGTAATTCTAAAACTGAATAGTTTTTGATATATTCAAGAGAAACTAAAAAAAAAAAAAAGGAAATTAGAAAACGCGCGTCGGGCTTCTTCTGATCGGCAGCCATTGCGTATGGAAATCTCTCGCTGTAGCAAATTTAGAACTCCGTAATGGTACGCCACCTATCTGAAAAACTTTTTTTATTTGATCCCTCATTTTAAGAAATGCAGTTGTAACATTATTAGTTTTTCCTGTTAATTTTTGAAATGGGTCCAATAATTTATGACCACCCTGTATACATTGAGTTGAAGCATAAAGAATAATTTCCATTTTGATTTAGAACTATCATTTTAACGAAACATGAATAAGTACATTTTTCGTGTAGAATAACAAAGATTTCAATTTGATTACAATATAAAAGCACACAAGATCCTTAGAATTGAAACATCATTAGAAAAATAAATTGTCAAAATAATATATATATAGACTACATCTAAATGAATATTACCAACATGAAAGTTGAAAAATAAACTAGAATATTAAAAATTCATTTTTCTTATTTAAAACAGACGATAGTTAAACTTAACAGAATAAAAAAAAAGTGACAATTTAAATTCAGATTTTTAAAAAACCCAGCAATAGGAAAATGAGGTAATAAAACATCGAATATTAACAAAAAAAAAGAGAATATTTTCAGAATTACAAATGAGGGTGAAAATATTGTTTCGACTGCCATCTAGAGAAACAGTTCATTCATTTAAAGAACCAAACATCCGTCATATTGAAAAATTTGCTATGCATCTGGTCCTGGTACACGTTAAATATCACATCTTGAAGCCGATGTACTCACGTTGGTGTGACGTGGAAGCAGGAATGGCGCCAGAGTTTGCCTGACAGGGGGCACGATCTCCCCGACGGGGGGGAGGACGAGTGTAATGAAATTGGTCTCAAATTTTCACCAGATTTATCAACTACAGTTGAATATCCCGTACAAAAATTTTCCCCGACGGGGAGCACAGCATCCCCGCAAGGGGGCCCTGGTCCCCCCTCTGACGCCACCCCTGCGTGGAAGGATGGCAGATGGCTCAAAATGCATATAATAATCTATTTGCGAATTAAAAATACAGTAAAACCTGTCTATAATGATATTGTAGGGATATAAAAAAATATTTTTATACACATGTTATCGTTATAGACAGTATCAGGATTTGCGCCTCCAATGTTTATGCGTGTGTGCATGCATTAATATACTAACATGCTTTATTGCACTTATTGATTCATTCATCTTACAAAAAATCGTGGATATGAAATTGTATTTTATAAAGATATAAAATATGCAATTTTGTAAACTGACATAAAATTTTATGTTTAAACATTTTTTAAGAACTTAAAAATGAAAATTTTAGTTGAAAACTTTCACGGCAACTTTAAACCTTTTTTCGTTTGCTAACCACTTTACTTTCCCCCCCCCCCCCAGCATTTTAGTGTCTTTTTTTTTTCTTTTCAAAAAAGTAGCTATTGTTTAGCAACGAATTCGGAAACCTTCCGCGCTTTTGCGCATGCACCGGGCGGAGTTATTTTCATCAAAATAGGGGGAAAGTGAAGAATGGAAAGGGGATGTTTACATTTTACTGAGCGTGATCTAAAAAATAACTCCGGAAATGCGCTCAGATGACTCATTTCCCGACACCCCTTTCCGGTGTAAAATCGTCCAAAAGTGGTAGTCTCGGAATCCGTTGCCGAACAGTATCGTCGACGGATAAATCCCATATTTTTTTAGCAGCATCATTCCTGAACGATTTCGAAAATTAATTTAGATTTTCTTCAAATGTCATTGTTTTTGCCGCGTCATCCTAGATTTAAGGTACTAACACATCAAAAGCGAATTTCATGGAACAAGTGGTCATTCCGAAGTGCTAAATGCGAATGAAAACGTTAGCATAGTCGGAAAACGAATTCCGAGACTACCACTTTTAGACGATTTTACACCGGAAAAGGGTGTCAGACAATGAGTCATATGAGCGCATTTCCGAAATTCTTTGTTAGATCACGCTCAGTAAAATGGTAACATCACCCTTCCAGTCTTCACTCCCCAAGCGTTCAATGCTGAAAACGTAAATTCCCCCCCCACTTAGTTCAAAACCTGACAGCAAGATAAACCCTAGATCAGCGAATGATGATGCCATGGTCTCCAATCAGGAAAACATGCATCTCGGTATGGAACTCATTATAGAACTCAGCAAAATTCTCCAGCAATTCAAAAACATCCCGGAAATTATAAAAATGCTTAGGCAAACAGACGACGCCTACACCAAACTTATGATATTAGCGAACGCTTTGCGATAAACTTTTTCACCCTTTTGTCTCTCTTTCCTTACTTGCCTCGGCCTACATAATGCATTGCTACTTTTTGCATTTTAACTTGTGAAAAATTAATAAACGTACTATGAAAAAAAAAAAGGACTTGCCAATACCTTTAAAACTTTTTCGTTTTTTGAAATACTGTTCTCTTATACTCTTTATCAGGTGCAAATTGAATTTCATGCCACTAACCTATTTTATTGCTGCAGTCAGAATGGGAGATAAAAGCCCTCGAGGCTATGCGCTCCCCCACAACACCCCCGACCGGTCTATTTTGATGAAAATAACTCCGCCCATCGCATACGCAAAAGAGCGGAAGGTTTCCGAATCCGTTTCTATACAATACCCACCAGGAATCGTAGGCAGCAAGCATTTGTGCCAATCCCTAGCCCTCGCTCCGCCCCCCCCCCCTTTCTCAGTTATCTGACATTCTTCACCACCGGATGTCGTTTTCCAAGAAAAAAAAATCAGGATTGTACTGTACCAGCTTTCTAAAGAGGGAAAATTATCGTTATAGACAGGTGAGTCTAAAAAAGTGATTATCGTTGTAGGCAGGCTGAAAATATATTGAGTAAATAAGAATTTGACCGTTACAGACAGTATCGTTATACACAGGTTTCTCTTTATCCGGAGACCTTCAGAAAATATCTCTTGTGTAGCTCCTATGCTTCAGACTCAGCTTCGAGGTGGATAGTCGTAGATACCGGAGCAGGTTCCATGGAAGATCCGCTATATGTACGGGTCCGGTGTGCGTTAAATCCATCGAAGATCAAATGTCCTTTTCTGGGGTGGAGGGAAGTTTGGAGAGGGAGATGCGGCGCAGGTGCCGCACTCGTCATCTGGCCACGATTCAACATTATGAGGTCCGTCTCCAAAATAAATCCAGCGTAGCTTCAAAACTGTACAATAATATAACGGAACTAAACGGAATGAAAGTAACCTTCATATAGTTTTAAAATATGACAAAATTCAAACAACTAAGCTTTTATTTTTTCACAAAGATGAATAAATAAAATAAGCAATTTATTTTCATTTCATTTATTTATAAAGACAATGGAACTTCGATAGGTCGATCGTTCTTAATTCGAATTCGTCGGCATTTCGAATTTCCATCTTGCTCCTTGAATTTCCTATCAACATGATTTTAAAATATCGTATGAAATTCGAATTTATCTAGATTAATTCGAAGTCAAAGCTAAAAATTGTAAATTTTTTTTTTACTTCTGAATTGCTTTTTTAAATTAAATACTCCGTACCTTCTGTCTTCAGTGATCATAAATGAATCATTTTTAAGGCTCCTAATTGATTCTTAAAATTCTCTGCTGTACAATATATTCAATAAAAAAAATCATTCCAAAATCCTCTTTTTTATAAAAAAAACTTTGAACACTTTAGCTGCGCATGTACCGTTTATTTTAAAGTTGCTATATTCTAAATCTTTGTACTGTCTGTGTGTTAAAATTGCTCACTTAGAGAAATTATTATATTTAATTTTTTTAATTATTTAATTATAATCATACCACTCTATTCATTAAAAGTACTTACCGTTTATTTTTTAATTACATATTATTGATTAAAATTATTAACTATTAAAAATAAATCTTTGCAGCCATTTTTAGTTTAAAAATGTCGTTTTCCCTTTCGCTACTCATTTTAAATTCTCAATTGGAATTTTCGGAAAAAATGGAATTTTTATTTTGGTCCTGTCAGCTTAGAATTAGCTGAATTTCATTGTGCATAAAATTAATTGATTCATTCGGTATTATTGAAAATCCACTGTTTGCCAGAAGTGCACAGAAACACCAGGAGCAGTGAAAGATAGGAAAATAATTCACTGATCCGTAATTAGTTTTCGTTTCATATGACACTATCACTGCTACATTTGTTTCTATGGACTTAATTGGGCGCCGTTTTGTTTAATCGTATTCCTCCAAGATTAAAATCAGTCCTGCGGGTCCTGTGCCTATCAAATTACACCCCTTGCAATTTTGTAGAATTATATATATGGCGCGGAGGTTTTCCATTTTGCTTTTCGCTTTTCTCCGGCACAATGAATTTCGAGAAAATGACGTTGACTTTGCTGGATTCGTCATTTGTTTAATGGGGTAAGTGTAAAATGATGGAAAGTGTGCGGGTTATGAGATGAATTTAAGTTAGACTGGATTTGTGGGTTGTATATCAGTTTTCAGTCAAAATTGGAGTAATAATTAAAACCAGCTTCATTTGAAAATATTAATTTTCGCGTACTGATCATTAAAGTTGGCAAAATTATTCTGGAGTCAATAAAATTGGCTGGCTGCGTGTGTGTGATACGTAAACAGCTACAAGCATAGGTTGCATTTAATTAATGAATTAATTTCTATTAGATTTTTAATTACAGTCAGTTTTGATAAGGATTGCTGAATGTAAAAGTATGAAATCAGAAGTGATAGGTATAAAACAATTATTATTACTGAAATCGAAATATTAAGATGTTGTTTAATAGCTTGTGGGTCTGTAAAGCCTGAACGGAATATTTAAAATTCTCAATTAAATATAATATTAAACTGGTAGTTTTGTGAAAAGTAGACCTCGTCCCCCCCCAAATAAAAAAAAAATTAATATTTTCTCTTCATCGCATTTTTATAATTAAAATAATTATTTTATTATTGAATTAATAAAATAATTATTTTATACACCGTTTTCTATTGCCTCAAGAAATATTTCCGCCAAATTGAAGGAAATTGAACAACGCATTTCGTCGTAATCGCGTAACAAACAAATTTGCAGACAGACAAAGTGCAAAATGCTGGTGTTAAAACGTAGACCTCTCTTCGCTCGTCAATAAAAAATAATTAACGCAGATGATAAATTAGAGCTTTTATCAAATTTTGTGATTTTTTTTATTGTTAAGCGAAAGGCAATCATGCATCCATTGGCTGTCTCGCTGGTGGCTCTTAAACTCAGAAACCAACAGGATCTTTGAAAGATATCCCTTAGAGTTTGGAATAGACGTGGTCCTAAGAAAGCGAATTTTAATTTATTATTAAATCAAATTTTTGCATTAAATAGCATATGTTGAATTTTATCTAAATTTGTAAACTAATATAGGTTGATTTCCAGCTATCAAAAGCGATTTATCTTTCTTTAAACGACAAATTTATAACTAAAAAATAAAGACACAATTACGATAATACATATTAATCCGTAAGTGCTCCTTTCGATTCTATAGCAAAGCGAAACGATAGAAGAATGAAGTCAAAGAAAACAATTTCTGGGTAGGGTTGAGAATAAAAGTGAAAGAGGAAGAAAAACGCAATCTTGGAAATGCGCTAATCGATGAGTGTGATTGTGTGGCACTTGCGTACAGTGGCAGATGCGTGCAAATCATTTACTATCGATCAGTGATCTTTGTCTGCCGGATGAGAGACTGACAAGAAGAAGTCTTCCAAATGCATGAAGTCCGTCTTCTAGACGCATTATTAAATGGTAAATGAATTCTACTATTGACAGATAAAAGATACCAATCAAAAATTTGAACTATACATTAATACTCGTAGTATATTTCATTGACATGTTAATTAAATCAAGAAAAAATCGCCCAGACCTATATAGCAGACAATGAAATAGCAATAACTTTTATATCCAGATAAACGATTTTTCGGTCCGCTTCTCCAAAGAGCCATAAATTCGAGCAAACCTGCGCAAATCACGCCTAACCACCTCTTGTAGATGAGCAACAGATGACTGATTAGGCGTTAATGAACTGTATGCAAATGCTACTGTACGAAAGTGTCACAACACCGATGAATGCGATGCTTCTAGCCCGGAGAAGAAGCCTTTAAGGTCTTGCACATTTTCTGGTAGGCGGGTCGCCGTGGGATTGGTTCAGGTTCAGCCCGGGTAAGAGGAAGAAATGTCTCTTCTACAAGAAAGACACGTTAATTTCCAATAAATACGCAGTTTGGTGTTGTTTGCGGCTACAATCCGATTAGCCCGTTGCTTTTATTTCCACTTGCGTTGATGTTGCATGGAATCAGTGGCGGACTGGCTAGGTTGCCAGCTTGCCCAATGGCGAGTGGCACCCTTAAACATAATCCAATATGGGCCCCTAGGATATGTGTGTACGAAAGAGAGGGGAGAGAGAAAACAACTTTCTTTTCTAGAGAAATTCTCCTGCGTCTTTTCTAAAGCAAACAAACAAATAGCAATAGTTTTATGCTCCTAGCACAACCTCTTCTATGCAAGGCCGGGACGCAATGGCCACTTACATCACCCCCGGCAAAAAGGGAGAGGTGAAGTGCATGAAGGGTGCGGTCCTTGGAAGTGGCGAAGTAACATGCTTTTGTTTTGTTGTTGTTTGTGCATTTTACAGTTGTAAAAGTGAAGGACAAGTAAACTAAGAAATGGTCTTTTCCTTGTAGCTAAAACTATTACAAAGGGAGTAATCGTGTAATTTGAAGAAATGGTATCTATGAAATGGGGAAACTCGCCCTTTTCTATGTCTACGGAGTGTGGCCTTATTTGGTCATATTTACAACGTTGTAAAAAAGCTAAAAGGACCCCGATCCTATAGGGTCAGTGTTTCCTTTGTGACAAATAATTATGGGGGGGGGCGGTATTCCTATTTTTAGTCAGCAAAGAGAGTGAGAGAAACGTGCATATCTTACAAAAGGAGAAAAAAAACCTTGAGAGGTGATCTAATTTTTTTCTATTTTTACATTGCTTTTGTAATATTAAAATCTAACCACCTTCTGTGTGACCAGCTGAATCCTTTATCTTATTAACTGTATTAATTTAATTATGTCAACCAACTTTAAATTAATTTTAATGCAGTATGTGCTGTATCTAATAAAATTAATGACTTAGGTCCTTACATTTAACGAACAAAAAAGTCTAAAAGTCCTGAGATTCAATGAGGGTTTTTATTTATTTAGATCAAGCATAATTCGAATTTAATTTACAATTTTTCCGTTTTATTAACCTAACCTACCTATTATGGAGTAGATATTTAATCTAATTGAACACAAAATGAATAACATAATCTCCAGGTAAAATTTTCTTACAGTAAGTGGCAAGATGGGTTTTAAGATCATTGCTAAAAGGTAAATCTATCAAAATAATATAGTAAATAGGTCTAAAACGTAAATTTATTTGAAGTAACGAAGAAAAAAAATGGGGATAAAAACTGGCGAAACAACGAAAATGGAATGGAATTTATTACAACAAAGGAAGATCGAAATAAAATTTTATATAATGCCTTTTGCTTATCAGAAGACAAATATTCGATTTATTGATTTGAAGCAGTGAAAGTTGACTGACTTTCATTACAATATTTCAAAGTATTGTTAAAAATAGTGCTTAAAATTTTTTAAAAAATTGCCAAATTAAAGAATAAAATGCACATCAACTAAACTGGTATCATTTCAAAGATAATATTTTTGAAATTAAATAACGTGTAAAAATTATAGTTATGGGATTATATTTTTGAAGTTATCGGAAAAAAAATTCCAAAATCTTGCTTAATTTTTAATTAATTAAAATTGAAAAATTTTACGACGTGCCCACCCTCAAGATAGTGTTTAGTTTTTTTTTTCCAACGATTGTAGCCAAACGGAACTCCATTCATAATGCCTCCAAAGATACCTCTAATAATAACAAATTACATTTAACTGTAATTTTGTTAATATTGATGAAAGCAGACATTTAATTATAGTTTAATTAATACTGATAGAAGCAGAGGCTTAGGTAAATAATTTGAATTCGGAAAATAAATGGCTAAACTTTTAAAGACTGAAATGAAGAGCTGATTTTTTTGGAGGGGGGGGGGGAGGGAGGGGCGAGGTCTACTCTTCACAGAATTACTAGTGTATAGGTATAACAGATTTTTAGATTAAAATAAAATATAATATATATCATGTCCATTTATTGATTTTAATTGATTATATTTATAATAAATAAAATTTAAATATATATAGAGAGAAAAATGATATCATTTTTGATATGAGTGGGCCCCCATTGACTGCCGGCAACCGCTATTTACAGACCCAGTCCGCCGCTGCTAGGAATGACAATAGGTTTCCATACTCCAGTTGAGGTTATAGGATGTGAGAGCAATGAGTACTTGCATTATTTTATGAGCATCTGCATCAGATCATGGAGCTTCTAGTAAGGTAAAGACGACAAACTCTATTAAAAAGGAAAACTTTTGAAATAACTACAACCCCTATGAACAAGCCATCAGTGTTCTTTCTTTATTCTGAATCTGATAATCACTAACATCACTATGAACGAATAATGATTATATATTAAGCAAACAAAACAGCATAAATCATATTAACTATTCTGAAAGTTGCTAGATAAACCGTCGCATCGAGAAATAATTATTACGTTGACGTTGGGCGCTCAACATTTCGTTAGCAGTTTTCTCAGTTTTATTTCTTTTAAACTCATAATCGTAGAGAACTTACGGTCACTTTGAAGGCCATTTTTCTGTTTCCAACTCTTATCGAAAATCTGTTCCATAATTTGATTTTATATCGGAAGAATGCGTAATCGAATATAATGATTAACGGATTGATCGCCATTTTTGTTGAGAACAAGCATTTTTTAACCTTAACCTCTCATAACAATTATTGTCTTTTTCGTTTGCTTAGTCAATGCTTCTATAGTAAAATTAACACTAAAATTCATAGAAAAATGTTATAGCGAAGTTTTGAATATTTCTTTGGGGAAAAAATTACTTATGAAAGAATGAACTCTCCTAGTCTAGTAAAAGTTATAATTATATTCGCGAATTTTCTATGGAACTCTGTAATATACTTTCATTAATTGTGTTACTTGTAAAAAAAATATGATGATTAACAAGGGTTTTGAATAAAACCGATGAACTAAATAGGATTTCGCTTTTACGACAACTTTTTCACTAAAAAAGCTATGTAATAATAAATTTCTTCACCTATCTTAACTCGTGTTTCTCTCTTTACAAACTAAAGTAAAAAGGTTCAGATTGAGGTATATGTTCAGATTGAGAATACAGCTGATAAAAATTAAGTATTCCAATAACAAAAGTTCATGACATTTTTGCCATTTTCAAAAACTATTAGGACAAAAAATTTATAATATAAACCAGAAAATAAATGATAAATGTATGTGTCTGTTACAAGAACTGCTCCGAAACTGATACGAAATTTACACATGTCATTCTTTGATCTATTTCTATGTCAACTATGCTATTTTCAACTTGTAAAAATAGTACTTCTAAAGATAATTTATTCAGTAAGGGACAGAATTATCACAAATTCCTAAATAATAATCTATATTTAAGTGAATTAAAATAGCAACATAACTGCTTGTATTTCCGGCTAGGCACAGAAACAAGCAAAAGGAAGAAAAAGATATTTTGGATCCCGGCAATGGAAGGCAGGAATTTAAAGAGCTTGTTCAGGTAAGAAGGTATGGGTATAGATTAAATTAGAATAAAAGAAGGCGTGGCATTAAAAAAAGGAGTTTAGCATTAAATATATTTCAGATTTTAATTGTTTTTAACTTGTGGCATCATCACCAACTGTGTCGGAAACTGCAATTGCATGCATATCTAACCCTCCCACTTTGGTGATGTCGTCTGTTAACCAATGGCAAGCAAGCCGCTGAAATATTTAAGGGCGATGTTCCCACCTGTTCACTCTCTCACTTTTATTATCATCTCATCGCGCGCGTGGTCATATGATATAGTTTAATTTATGTTTTTAACAATTGTTGTTATATTAAATATGTTAACGGTCTGAACATGTGTTTTTATTCCTTGATTCCACTGTGTCACCATGAAGAAACCCTTCTGAAGTAGGAGAGTATATGTACCGTGTGAGTTGATAGGCAGATTAAACACGCTGGTTTGGTCTTTCAAATATTTAGTGGAACACTTAGGTGGACGAAACAAACATTAAGTCGGCACAACATAAAATAAAGACGATAGAAGTAAGGAATTTTAGGAGGGCGTTGCTGCCCTGTACATCAAGTTAAGTTACATCGCAGGCAGTTCTGGTTTAGACATCGCGTTCCATCGCTCAATCGCACACAGTCTCAGGGCTGCCAGATCAAAATAGCAAAATAAGGCCAAACCTTTTTTAAAAAATAAGGCCAAAAAAGGCCAAATTTGACAAATTGATTGAAATCGTCATTTGCTATGAGAAAAACAGCTATCCTTCATGAAAACGAATCCCACTTGATAGGCATATGTTCGATGTTCTATTATTAAACTAAAATTTAAGTGAAAGAAATTTAAAACATCCTTGTTCTGTTCAGGAGCTATTTCGTTTGACAGCTCATTATATATCATTTGAAATATGTAATATCAAAAATTTATTAAAAAACAATAGAATAAGTAATTAAAAATTGTTCTAAAAGTCATTAACGAAAATAAAGCCAAAAAAGGCCAAAAATGAATTTAAGGACAAATGAAAATTCCTAAAGCCAAGGGCTTTGAAAAAAGGCCAAATTTCCACAATTTGGCCTTAAAAAGGCTAATATGGCAACCCTGCACAGTCTGTTCTTAAAGTGGGCTCAGTTCTGTCGCTAGCAAGAGAAGAGATCCGTCGTGTCACGTGACGTCTGCTCGTAGAGCGTTGCCAATCGTTGGTTCTAAACTACGGCTCCAGACGGCATTCTTGACGGTGTGCGGGCGGAATACCACATATATATGCTAATGATAGTGTAAAGCACGGTGTTCATAGTAGCTAGGATACTGTGCTCGTCCATCACTCTGCCTGTGATTATCATACCTTGCATGAACTTATAGCTTTAGCGCTACATCGGTAACCTTCACCGCCTCATATGCCATAAACTCTAAGAAATATTTATTTCAGAAATGCCCCAAATAACAAGAAATCTGTTTAATCATTCACAAAGAGTAAATAATAGTCATGAGACAATCAAATTGAAGAAGGCATATCACAAAAACCTGAACTAGACAAAATTCAACGTGCTGAGAGAAGAACCAATGAAATTGCAGGAGAAAATGAACAGCGCAATCTGCTGTCGACCGATTACGTGCAATTCAACAAACAAGAAGGTAAAAATAATTTATATAGTATAGCTTTAAAATAAGTTAATAATAATAGGAAGTTCTTAGGAAAAAAATCTCTATCTAAGTACTGATTTGTTATAAAATTACTAAAATTCTTTCAAATTCATCATTATGTTTTTTGATAAAGAATATTGGGTTTTTTAAAGAATACAATGATTTTTATTGCTATTTATTGGCAACAAGTTAAATTAATTAACAATAATTTTAGATGTATATAAATGTGTTTAATATTATACTCTAGGAAGAAAATCATTCAAAATTTCATTAAATAAAAATAAACTTCAGAGCTAGGAACAGCGAATTTTTGAAAATGTCTAATTATTAAACGTGATGCAAGTAAGGCTCCTAATATTTCAGTTTAGTCGGCAGTATATTCTTGAGCTTGAATAATTTATGCAACACGGTTCACTGATAGAACCCCAATACAATAAAAATTGGCGGGAAAATTTGGGATTTTTTAAGAAAACCTTTATATACTCCAAAATATTTGTGCTAAATTTACGAAAATTCATGTAAATATTATGCACATTAATCAGAACCATTTCTGAAATTTTCATCTTGTTATTAGTATTCTGCAAAGCGGGGTGGACCAAAAAAGTTTTTGTCTTCATTACTTTGTTGACGGTCCCCTAATTGCCCTCAGGATCGAATCTTCAGTGTAAAATGTGAGTTACAGTCTATTCTTCACATGGTCGAAGTTTAAGGGCAGTCCGTTAATCCTTTCCGGAGAAATTCTAAAAAATGTGAAAATCTGAAAATGTCCGGATACTTTTGTCCATATAGTGTATATATCATTTCAAAAAAATATTCATACAGATATAATCAGTGGGGAAAATCCTAAATTATGCGTGTGCGATAAAGTTAACTACAATACCGAAATTTACTTGTAAAATCCTGTTTTGAAAAGACACTGATTTTCAAAATTGTAGCGTTAATCAGAGAATAGGTTAACTTTTTATTTAGTTTATTCTATTTTCTTTGTTTATTTATTTATTTGCTAATCAATTATTGTATTAAGTAGGTATTGTCATTGGGCCATAGGCTTTCAAAATCTTAGTTAAGGTCCTAATGGGGCGCCAAATTACTCCAGCCTATGGCGCTCAAATTTGTTAAGACGGCCCTATGAACATTTCCACTCTATTCAAGAAACAAATTGCATGCATTTATTTGTTTTCAAGTTCTTATTGTTAGAATATTAAGAAAATTCAAAAAACTTTGGAAATCATTAACACAAATTTCGATAATCAATATTACTTCAATGGAAAAGACTTTTTTTAAAAAATTTAATTCGACGGAAAAGTTGTTTTTATAGAATAATATGATCAAAAGTTATTACCACAGAGTTATGAAACTGAAAATATACAGAGGGGAAACCATCAGTGAAAAAGTTAATTTTGGATATTTTTCGAGAATGGTTTCTCTAACTCCTTTTCCTTGTAGTGTAGTCCCCCACCGAAAGTTTACCCAATCCTCTCAAAAATGTATTACTAAAATACTATAATAATAAAAGATTTATTCATAATAAATTGAATTAAAAATGCATTTTATTTATTATTATTATAAATGAATTTTCTATCAAGTAATGCATGAGAGCTTTAATGGCAAGCTTAGAAATGTATACACAATATGGTTAAATCTTAAGTTGAGTGGCGGAAGCATTATGAATCCTCACAGTGAAAAGATTATTGGAATTAATACAATTTCTTTTACTAATTATACTTATAAAAAGTGAATGCTGCATTAGCAGTACGAGAAAGATTTTATTACAAAGAGTTTTCAAACGATAGAAATAATCTTTTTCTACTTGGGCAAAGTTGAGAAAACTTGGAAATGGTTATAAATAATCCAGGTATAACTTATAAAATCCAAAATAATTTTTGTAATACAATGCATCACGTGATTAAGTTGTCTGAATCGACGAAAAGGGAAAAAAAAGATTATATACAGCTCTGAAATTCATTTTTTATGCAGATAAGAAATACTTATTTTGGTCTCAACCCCTGTAGCGATAGAATCTTCTGCTTTACAACATCTATCGGAACAATGATTTCTTGAATTTGATGAGTGAAATCCACCTTAGAGAGAAAAGTTTATGATTTTTATTCAAAAATAAACTTTGAAAGTAAACTACTTACAGAAGAACATAAGACTTTTCTTTCTCATTGTTCGAAAGCAAATATTTGCTCCCAAAGTTCATACTTTCATTGAAGGATGATGACATTGTTTTTTCGCGCCTTTTCTCGTGTTATTTTTCGATCTGTTTTTCTTTTGCCCCTCTTGTGACGCGTTTTTCTTGGGAAAGAATGAAATAAAATCTCAAAAGTTTAATTATTATCTTGAAGTAATGAAACGCCCTTGGCTTATGATTATGTTGGTGGGAATAAGAGGTGTGCAGAGATTGTTGCTCACTGCGTTTTCACTTATATTTTAAAGAATGTCATCTTTTCGGGAAAGAAAATTTTTTTATGAAAATTAATAAAAAGTATCAAAATTTTTCCATGATTTTTCATTTAAAATTGATTCTTTATAAGTAAATGCAAAGAATGTAGGAAAATGATCAAAAACTTGATTTTGAACTTCATTTTTGAATTAAAGGAATTCAGTGCATTGATAGACTAAGAAAATTTCTTTACTAAACTATATTCTTCATTTAAGCAAAAAATACAAAGGGTACATAATTTTATTAACAAATTATTAAATTATTCAAACTCAGTTGATTAAAATCAAAATGAAATGTGTTCCAAATGTTATGCATTGTTCTGAGTAGGGTTAGTGAATACATGTTGTTTAGAAAAAAAGTCGTTAGGGTTTTTAGGAAACCTTCAAGGCAGAATAAAATCCTATGTAATATTTTTGTTGTCAACATCCATTTTTCTCAACTAATACAACGCCTACAGTGATAAATAAGGCATAAGTGGATAGGAATTTTTTCCGACTTCTGATCTAGCACACTCAGTTTGCGTCAAAACTCATTGTTTGTTTAAAATTTAAGTTAAAGGAACAATTTTAAAATGCTTTTTAGCTGAATTTCCCAGGTTTTCACAAGGCCCCCTTTTTAATACTCTCTCTGAGAAGAAGGGCATTTGTACTACAGTGGACACCGCTTGTAGTGATCACTTTGAGTTAAAGCCAAGGTAATCCGAATGATCAGCACATCCAAAATGCCTTAAGAACGATACAAATCTGTAAGTATACAAGGATAACAGAAAAAACAGACCTCACAACATTTCTGGTATGTAATCAGATATGGTATGTGGTATTTATCAGTTGGTATGTAATTAGAAAAAGAAAATCGATACAAGTACAGAATAGAAAAATAAATCATGCACATTTAATTTTTAAACTTTCTTAAAAAGGTTTTTAAGAGTAACTCGTTTATTTTTTAAGCATTCGTTGGATAAATAGTTCAGATGAATAGTGCTCATCATAAGATTTAACACTGTATTAGTCTGATCTTCATAACGTACGAAGGGCCTGCATAGTTTCTTGGGTTGACGGTGGTTTCTCTTTTGGCCCCTCTTCATTGTGGCGTCATCTCATCGAAACCTATCCCTACAAACGAATTGTTGATCACTAGAACCGGCAGATTTTCTTTGTCCTTAGATGAGGGAGATCCGTTCCACGCTATTTTGATCAGTGCAACCGACTGATCGTTACATCCGTGATCACTACAAGCGGGGACTACTGTCATACTCGAACGAAACGTCTAAATCATAGGTTCCCAACCTGTGGTACGCGTACCTCTGGGGGTACGTGAACCCAAAGTCGGCAATGGCTGACACAAGAAAACATAAGTGATTTAAAATGCTACTGAATTTTGTTTCCCCAAGTTAGTGTAAAAAGTAAAAGTGAAAGCTGTGCAAGTCTTAAACCTACCCTCAAAATAAGAAAAAAAAGGAAATGTAATATTTTTTAGCTATCCTTATAAGTTAATGCGAAATGATTGCAATACTGATTTCATCTGTTTTGACTTTGAACTAAATACTATTGTAAAAATGGAATAAAACGTAAAATCAAAATTAAGTCCTGCAAATGTTTTAAATTCCATTCATTTGACTTTACAGCTCACCTAGGCCCTTAACATTATTGATAAAAACTTCTTTGTATAGACGGATGGTTGAAGGGAGGGGGACAGTGGGGGATACGCGAAAATCAAAAGACTAATCAAAGGGTACGCGAGGGAAAAAAAGTTGGGAACCCCTGATCTAAAACAAGAAGACACTACAGTGAGCAATAAACGAGCTGAGGATATGAACAGACATCGCCAAGGCGAGCTTTTTCTCAGTGCTATTGAGTCGTGCGTTTTCGGACCAACGAGAGCTTACGTCTGCTTAAGTTGAACGCGGCAGGTGTTCAATCCCTGTTGTCTGTTTATGGTATTTTCAAAATGAGTATTGATAGTAAAATATACTGAGTTCCATTAAAAAGTTCCCCACTGTTATTTTATAAATTCTATGCACATAATGGATGCGCAACTCCCTCAAACCCTTTCTGTTTTCTTTCCTATTTTACAAAGCTAACGTATATAAACTAGGCAACTTATGCAGTTTTTTCAAGAGTCACTAAATCTAATAATAAGTTTTTTTTTGTATAAATTACCGAAACTGACAAGCAAAAAATTCAAGATGATTGCATTCTGATACCAAATATTGTATGCATAGAGATATTGTAAACTGAAATACATCCAGATTAATAAACTGTCTTTGCTATTTTGTCTTTACACTTCGCTGAGTATTTAATTTCAACAATTAAACCAAAGTCTACGTAATTTTTTTTTTGGGGGGGGAGAGCAGGGGAAGTACAATGCACGAAAGTTAACTGATTTTTATAAAAGGGACAAACGCACTGTGAAACCTTGTAAAAGAGAAGATGTTCAGTTCTACGACTAAAATGTTTAGTAAATAAATTAAATTTTCATTTTGACTTGTTAAATATTGGAAATAATTTTACAACTAATAAATTTCAGTATTATGGCATCTCTTCAATTTTACAAATTTTCTCAAAGATTTCAGCAAGTATTAAAATTCAACAGCAAACAGATAAATTATTATTATTATTATTACTTGACGTGCAAGCTACGGGCAGTAAGTAATGTTTCAGTTTAGCTGCGAGATATGAAGTATTAACTATGTTAAAAGGCTATTGCGAACTCTATCAATTGGCGATAATATTTCTAATGCGGACTGTGCTTCTCGACATGTAAATTATTTGTTTACTGGCCGGAAAATTAAAGGAACAACCTTATAAAGGCGCTTTATGTTAATTCTATTAAGTAAGTTAAATGAAATTTAATTGCTTGGTAGCTTGATATCAAAGTTATCACCTAGTCCAATAGGATTCACCTTCGCTAAGCAGAAATATGTAACTTTTTCCTCCTATTCTTTAGGAACGTGTGGCATGTGAAAAATGTCATTGAGAAGGCATTTGGCAAAAATGGTGTACATTTGGGAGAATGAACGCGGGACAAACACTGACACAGGTCTGGAAAGATCTAAAGAACATGCCAAAATTCTGGAAACTATTTAAAAACACTGGTGATGTATACAGACAACCAGGTCAAGCTAGAAAACGTGTCACAACAGACTCTGAGAGCCGTTACGTGACAACGATGTCTAAAAGAAATTGACAGCTTATGTAAGCCCATATTGCAAAAGAGTTCACTACAACAACACGATCTTGATTGTCCAGATATTCTGTGAGTACTGGATGCATGAAAGAGGAATGTTTAGAAGAAAACCCATGGTTTGTGTCTCCCAGCAACTCGGGCTAGGGAATGCTTCCTGTAGAAGTGATGCAGATATCGTGGTGATAGGAATATCATGGCCTGGAGTCGAGTTCTCTTTACTGAAGAGCCCAGTTTCTACTTGAAGAGTGATTCTAATCTTGAGAGAGAGAGAAACACAGGCAAGAAGGCCGAAAACATTCGTGAAAGGCACGGCTACAAAGATAGTGGGATCGTGGTTGGGCAGGCATCATTCTGAGTGGCCGCATTGACTTACACATTTTTACCTATGTAGCTTTGAATTCTGAAATTTACAGAGATGAGTTTTTGATTCTCATATCAAGTTGTATTGGGGCGCGTATCCATCTCGCGAGTATCCATCTCATTGCATTAATGGCAGATCATCTTGAGGGCGAAGGAATCCTCTGATAGAGTGGTCTTATTCATCGGATTTAATATGATAGTACATGCGTGGGACGCATTAGGACGTCGATTTGTATCATTGCTGCTTCCATCACGCACGCTCCAGAGGCGCTATTCATCGCGAATACACTTTGTTGTCGTAGGCACTTCCAGACAATCTAATACTCAGTAGGAAAAATCTTTATAAAGCTTGAATTTCGGTCAGGGGTAACTAAATACTTTAATAACTTTTCTATGTATCTCTAAAAAGTTGTAATTTCAACTTTTCCCTACCCCCACCTTACTTCGCATTTCCTATGTTCTTATTTATTTTTGCTGAAATATTCAAATATGTATTTAGAAGAAATAACAGGCATGGCAAAATAAAGGTCTTGCGCAAATTTCAAGTTCGAAGTTGGAACGACATTTAAATTACATGAGTTTTTATAATTGTTTCTTTAATTCTTCTCGTCAGTATGAATTTTTTTTCTATTTGTAGCTGTTATTGCCTGTGCTTTAAAGCTCAGAATTAGCATTTCTTATTGCAATGCACAGGGTTAAGCAGGAGGCTTTTGGACCCCCCTACAGGAAAAACTAATCTTTAAATCGCAACCAAATTTGGTGCACATACTTTCCTGAGTATGCGGTTTCGTTTGCTTAAAAAAAGTTTAAATAACATCCCGACTGTTTTGGAAGAATAGCGCTGCACTTCAAGTAATTTGCATAATACCGCACCTGCCTATGTAAGGAGTCGTGAAGTTTATCAATAAACGTGTATTCCATTTATAATGAGAGTTGGTTTACAAGGGCCACGCATTACTTGAGACAAGTTTTTCCGATGAAACAGCGGTGCTTCTGCTGCATTTAAGGCATTTCGACAGATCAGTGGTTTGCGTAGAGATTTGCCTTTGAGAATTAAGAATCTTCAACAAATGACCAAACTTTCGAAAAGACTGGGAAATTAGGAATTTAATAAGGATAAGACCGAAACCAAACTAGGATGGAGAAAAGAAATAGTTATTGCACTGACAGAAAATGCTTGTGGTAGCACTAGTGCATGCACGATATAAAGGGGCTTTGACAGGAGGACAATGGAGAATTCTCCGGAATGTGTTGAAGTTTTACCCCTATCAGATATCTCATATTCAAGATTTGCTCCCTGGTGATTCGGTTGTGTGGAAAATATTCGCTATAATGTTCATGGATCTGATGACGGTGGATAATACATGGCCTTGGTAAATATGTGAAATAATTAGTCTCTCTTTTATCTCCAATGGATTTAGAAACCCAAATAATTGCTTCATTTAGTCGGAAACTGATCCACACATTCAGCAATAAATTCTGCTGCATGGTTCTAAACTAACTGTGTTCTACGGCTTTGTACCATTATTCATAAATGGACCTCACTTCTTGGAAGAAAATACGACCTCGTACTGTTACTGGCTCTGGGTGTGCAAGATATGCTCAGGAAATTCGCAATTTCGTCCCTTCACCTGAGAAATTGTCTTGGCTGGACACTTATTATGCAAGATGGAACTCTCTTCATGTAGCTAGACATGTTCAAGCTCCACTGCGGTAAACATCTACTAAGTAAAAAGTAACTAACAGATTCTTTCCAATTTCTTGGCCTCCCCGGTTCGGCGATTCGCCGAGTAGTTTCTCAGAACTGAAGTCCAAACACTCTACTTTAATTTCGACCACTCCAAATTTGTACAAATTAGCTCGTCTGCTTCGTATCTTCATAAAAGAATTTGTCTTCATCCTTTTAAATCAGTCTCTGCTTTGTCCAAGAACGTTTTCAAGCAATTCATCAAACTTATGGAAGTCAAATTATGAACAAGTAATCGCATTTATTAATTTAAAAAACTAAATATCTGTTTTATTTGATATCAACTAATAACAAATATACGAATGAGTCTGAACTGTGCCCCCCGATGTGACGTCATTGGGTTAAGAGCTTTGTCCCTTGATTTACATCAGATATTCTCTTTCGCATCGAGCATAATATTAAAAGGGTCTGCCAATTTTTAGATGTATGTAGAGGTATTTTATGAACAGATATTTAACTTATAATGGAATAAAACTCACCCTCGTTGAATCTCTTTTGAGAACCCTTTCGTGGTGGTTCATCTTATTAGTGAGGGTAGTCATTTAAACTAATTGCAATAAAAGTTTTTGGATAATACCCAGTCGTTTTCTTTATTATCCTTTGGAGAAGTAATCAACAAACCGGTTTCAATCGGAAGCTGTGTTTCCGCGTTTTTGATATTAGGATTCTTGAATTAGTAGGTATTAGATTAGGTTTATACTCAGCTCTGCTGATAAAATCAAGTTGGTATTATATAATACCTTAATAAAATTTGTAACAATTTTCCTTTATTTCGTGCTCATACGTAATTAGACGGGCATCATTAAAGAGATAATTAATTACGCTGTCTTGCTTTTTGATTCATATTTAAATATTTAATACTTTTTATTGAGACGATTTCAATGACTTACAACACAGGGAGTCTAAAAAAATGTATACACTGTTTAACGAGTCATAACTTTCTGACTTTTCTTTCTTTTGAGGGTAATTAATTGGAAATAATGTGTGGACCGAGATTAACTTTTGTAAAAGCAAAATTTATTTTAAAATGCTATTATAAGTATGGAAATGTAGCACAAGTACAAAGACAATATCTCAGGAAATTTCAGGAAGATCCACCAAGTCGACTTACAATTGATAGGATGAAAGATAAATTTGAAACGAATGGAGAATGTTCATAGACAACGTTCTGGAAGACCAAGAACGTCAACGAGCTTCACCAGCCAAGAAAGAGTACTGGAAATTTATCGCGAAACATCCAAAAAATCTCTCAGACAAACAAATCGTAAGAGGGGCATCACCAAATCAAGTGTCCATCGCATTTTAAGACAGTGTTAATGGAAAAGTTGCATTACAACAATGGTACATGCTATTAATGAAGACGATCTGGGCCGAAGAAAACAATTTTGCGAATGTTACTTGGAAAAATGTGAACAGGATTCACAATTTTTAGGGAAGATTGTTCGGAGAGATGAAGCTAAGTTCAAACTAAATGGCACAATTAATCTGCATAATTGTAATTAATGGGCAACTGTAAATCCACATGTTATACAGAAATTAAGAGCCGCAATTGAGCAAGAATGCGCCGCAATACCAAATGAAATGTTTGTTGAAGTTTGTGAATCATAGCCGACCGTTATCAGCAATGTATTGACCCGAATGGTAATAATTTTTAATATCTGCGGTAGGAGGAAAAGTTATGCATTTTATGTAGATTCTTTTGCAATTTAAATATTAATTATATCTAAATAAAAACTGAAGTTATAATCATTTAAACTGTATATACATTTTTTGAGAGGTCCTGTATATTGCGTATAATGGAAGGAATTGAAGTTTGAAGACAAATTTATTTACGAAAATAGATAAGGGAATATACAGAAATGCATAGATATCAAGATAATATTAATAAAATATAGAAACAATCACGATATTCAGTGTAAATAACAGTGTTCGCTATGAGTATTGGCTCTCCAGGTTCACGAGACCCACAGATGAGACTGAGCCAAGACACACTGCCAGTCGTCTTATCGGAAGTTTAGACGTAGATATAGTTTTTTTTTGGCATAGTCCATTATTTTCATTATATGAAATATAAAACGCTCATAATAATCAATTTTTGCACCTAATGTGGTTAGAAATTTCCAAATACAGGCAACGTGATCATCAAAGGGCCACTAACGCTTTCGTTTTATGTTGAGCTTCGGTTGGTGAATATTTGTGAATTTCAGGATTTTATGGAGTGTGTGAAAATTATAAATAAATTAGTTCAGATAAATCGATATTATTAGCTTTTTATTCAAGATTTTGAAAAATTTTAGTCCACTTTAAAGTTAAGTTGTTGAGATAATGTTTACGAAAAAAGGAATGAAAGGTTTTTCCCTCCAGCAAAAAATTAGTTTAAAAACTTCTGTCAGTCTACGGTTTCGTGTTTGGGAGAGATTTAATTGTTTTAAAACAGATTTGTGTTGATATCATTTAATTAGCCATAAATAAATACCTACTAGATTTCAATACCCCAAGAAAGTGTTCTTTCTATGACTTTCTCGTATGCTTCACTTCATCGTACAATGAAGAGAATCGATTAAGCAGTTACTCTTCCCGTTGATCAATTGGACTGGCCCAAAATTTGATATAGATCTACAGTTTTTGTAAGAAGATTGTATGAGAAATTAGCACGTTGCAGTTTTGAGTTTTTACGTTCGCATGCTCATAGATAGTATTGTATTGTACACGTACCGTATTATGTATTGTTTGAAAATGATGGATTGTTTTTGTTTCTATGTAATTGTTTACCTGGTTTTTGTCAATGACTGTATTTCCTCTGTTTTTTCTATGAATATTGTGATTATTTTTGTATTTATTCAGTGATTTGTAGTTTGGTATTGTTTGTGGGTACACTGTTTTGAATTCTTTTGCTTGTTTATATCCGCCTTTTGGGCAGTGGGGTAAATGACAGAAACTTTTGCCGCCCGGGGCGAACTTGCAACATGCCGCCCTTCCTTTAGATGATACATAATAAATTCCAGGCAAAAAGAACATTTTATTAGCAACACAATTATTTGTTTGACGCCCTCGATCTCTGCAGATGGATTTCGAAATCTGATATTCATCACTAGTCTTTCTTTCACATATCTGAAATTTACCGATGAAAGGCGAAAGATACGAATTAATTACGTTATTTTTTGTGTACACAGTAATTGAGATAGCTACTCTTTTTAGTTATAAACTTGTTGCCCTGCATGTCTGATTTTGCCGCCCCTTTCGAAGTGTCGTCAGGGACGGACCGCCCTCTCTAGCTACGTCACTGCCTTTAGGGGCTGGGTGTGAACTCTTCCCCGTCGGTCGTTTAACCGCTCCATACCCAATGGGTGGGTGGGTCGACGTGGGTTGTAAATAAACAAATGCACATAGATAGACAGAATGATAGCCAGTGAGCCCTCCGATGGATTAAGTCTAAATGATTTACATTTCTGATGATAAACCCATATGCAAAATTTCATCTGTCTAGTTTGTTCTATTTTACCACGTTTTTATTAACTCGCTTTCTTGTCTGTCTGTCTGTCTGTCTGTTCGGTACAAATTTTACAATGAATTTTAAAGTAATTTCCCGATGAGCTGGAGACTTGAAACTTTAAACATAGCTCAGAACTAGATGACAATGCAATATAAATTCGCTTTCTTGTCTGTCTGTTTGTCTGTTAATTTTTTTATTTCATATTTTGTGTTTTACCGACCCAGAGCTTCGATAGATGGCGCTGTCCAGGCGTCACTCGTGAATAGCGAGGAAGGGGAATCTCGAGTTTGTAGGATTCCAAGAAATTCCTCCGCGAATAGTGGGGGAACATCGAAGAGTGGATTGAAGTTCGGAGGGGAGGGTTTGCTATACCAGAGTGACAATAATTTGTTTGCCGTGAAATTCCAGAGGGAGGGGGAAGTAAAATGCTGTTCGGGTGCTAGTTGTTTTCACGAAGGTTTCTGCGCCAAGTAACTTAATTTTTCAGGAAACTAACAATTTTCTATTTATGATCAGGTGAAGAGAAACTGAAATAAACCTGAAATTTGCCACATGTCTCCATCATAATCTCATCAAGATGATTAAAATCGATTGCAAAATTTCACACACAGAAGACTAAAAAGCAGAAAATAAATATTTAAATAAAATAAAAATTTTAATATACCACGTTTTTAAAACGGACTAAAAAGTAAAAAATAATTTCTTCTAGCCCCATCCAGATTTATAACCCCATACAGATTTAAAACGAAAAACGTGGGCGCATGCAATATTTAATAGTAAGGAGTGTAGGGAGTAGCTGTCGTTGAGAAAACTCACACAACAGTTCATATCATTTCCATTACAAAAAAATTGTTAGTGGCTGAAATAAATTACTTATGCATCAATTATCTATTGCATGCGCCCCACGTTTTTCATTTTAAATCTGTATGGGGTTATAAATCTGTATGGGGCTAGAAGAAATTATTTTTTACTTTTTAGTCCGTTTTAAAAACGTGGTATATTAAAATTTTTATTTTATTTTATTTAAGTTATATTGTTCACATGAACGCGGACGGACAGACAGACAAGCTTCTCTGACGGATTTCGTTCAAAATTTGTTACATATCAACAATTTTGGCATGAAGAACTCATATCCGATTTCACTTGTCTAGCTGGTTCCATTTTGGGTAATCGTGTTTTTAGATAGACAGACATAATTCCATGAATGTTTTTTTCTCAGTCAGGGAGATCTACAACGTGGGGATTTATCGAAATATCGAGGTCGAATTTTTTGACGATTACAATAATTTTTCTTTGTATACTTCGTATACGAGAAAGTAAAAATAAATAACATAGGTGGTATCAGTCTCAAATACGGGGGGGGGGTATCCGGGGGGCCCCCCCCCCCCCCCCCGAGCTAAACAGGAATAAAAAAAATAATAAAAAAGTGAATTTAAAAAAAATAATAAAAAAGTGACAACATTGCTTTCTGGCTTGACAGGCTAGAAAAGTTTCCTAATTTTTCAATCATTCCACTTGTATTTGTCGCGTTGACGCGGTCGAAAACATTTTTTGTCTAGTTATTTCATTGTATTTTTTATTAAATTATAGAAAGTATTATAGTGCTCTTTATGATTCTTATTGCCAGGTGAGTAAAGTCTGTAAAGTTAAAGTGTTTTGGTTTACATAAGCCATGAGGTTTGACATTCAACACGACGATACAAAATTTTTATGACCTCAGCAAAAACTCGCCCCCCCCACCCGCCCCGAATTCTGGATTTTCCACTGGGTGGTATTAAACTTAATATAATATTTTTACTTATCTTTATTAATCAGGTATCTTTATTGTAAAGAGCTACTGGTGACCCAATTTACTACAAGTAGAACAAATTTAGAAAAGCAATGGATGTACTCAGTCATTTATGTTCCTGATCCAGAAAAAATAAAAACTTGTGGAACATAAAAATAAAACGAATTATTATAAAAAGATATAAAGTATTTGCGAAAAATTATAGATGATATGCAAAATGTTTTTATAGCGTCGGAAACGGTTCCTTTTTATTTTTAAAAATCTCGTGATGAATTTGCTTCATTTCCCCAAAATATCTAGAAATATAAGTCTTCAGAAATATTATTTTATTGTTCTTTATTTTAAAATTTTTTGATTCAGATAAATCTTCTGAATGTTTTACCTTAATTTATTCATGCAAATTTCTTTGTTTAGATAATTATGCGTATTATTATTTTTCTTTGGTTCTTAAATTAGTTTTTGGTAAAAGAAATGTATTTTGTATATCATTTTATTTCTGTTGTTTTCTCTTATGTTAGCCATTTTGTGATTTTTTTTTTATTTTACTTTAGGGCAATTTTAGTTCAAATCATTGTTAAATTGGCTGTTTAATTGATACTTGATTGTTATTATTAATGCGCCCTGGACGGTTTGTCTTTTTAGCAACCTGTGGGGCCCTAGGGTTCCCTTATTTTGTGTGGGCTGCTTCACAGGAGTCTCTCTTGTATATAGTCGCTTAACAAGCAAAAGCACCTATCTCAGTTTTTTTCAATTTCAAAGAGGTAGAAAAACTGAATTTTTTGCAATCAATAACCAATATTTCAGAATTTTTTTTCCATATCTGGTAGGAGCATAGGTCTCATGTTCATATAAGATGCGAAAAAAAATTCAGAAATATTTGTTATTGGTTGAGAAATATTCAGTTTTTTCTACCTCTTTGAGATAGGTAGTGTTACTTGTTAAGTGACGATATATATAAGTCTTCAAAAATAAACATATTTAAGCATATATTTATGTAAACAGTGATATGATTTTATAGATAGATGATTCATAGTAACAGATTGATAATCCATGCACCCAAATCATTATGATACAGTAGAACTTTGTTAATTCGAAGTTGACGAGCACCACAGCAAAATTTCGTTTTACCCAAAAATTTGAATTATGTAAAGCTCGTTCTGAAAACTAATAGAGTAAGAGAAAACGACAAATTTTTAACTAAAATTTGGCAGAAAAAATTAATTTTTAATAGTTAACAGACTTTATAAATAATACATATTTAATGAAAATAGTAAGTAATTTTAGTGAACAAAGTTATAATAATTTTAAAATTTTTTGAAATAACAGTTTCGTAAGTAGATAATTTTATTAAAAATACTTTATACAGCGTACTTTGAATGCAATAACTGCACAATAAAACTTCGAATTTAACAGTACAATTTGCATCTAACTTCTTCTGTTCTGTGCTGAATGAATGGACGTTTCCAGGGCCGCCGAGAGTAGATCCGGCCAACGGAGCAAAGTGCTGTCACAAGGGCTTCCCACGCAGACATGCGGCCCCTCCCCTTTCGAATTGTGACTGAGGTGACTAATCAGCGGACAGATGTCCTTCTTTCGGTTGCCCGGTCAAGTCACGTATTGTTGAGAAAATCTGACTTCTAGCCACCTACTGTAATTTCGAATAATGTAATGAGAATGTGTCAGTTTCATATTCAGAAGAAATAAATGTAAAATATAGTTCAACTGAAGCCGGGCCCCATTGTCATGGATAAAAATAAAATAATCTTGCAAAAAAGAATTTAATTTTCATTATCTGGAGACGACGGGTACCCTTGGGCCAAGGCCCAGGGAATTTTGCTTCTCCTGCCTTCTCTCTCGGTGGGCCTGGACATTTCTAGAACTACAGAGGGTGTTTACATATTTTTAGAACAATTTCTGGGCCGTTTAATTAATGTTTAAAATGTAAAAACTATTTTTTAAAATGTTCAATCTGATAGCCTTTTTCCTGGACTATAAGCCCGCATTGTGATTTCCATGATAGAAAAGCTTTTCGCAAAATGTCCAGTGTTTTCCATTCCTCTTCTACTCCTTTCCCAAGTCCATCAATCGTGGTGGGTTTGCGTTAGAAAGAGCTCTTTTCAACATACCAAAGGCACAACAGTCCATAGGTGAAACGTCAGGGGACTTCGATGGAATATGTTGTAAATGTATATGTTACCGGCAATGTATGAAACGCCGGTATTCTCTAGAATACCTAGGCATTTTATAGAATACCGGGCGTTTTAAGGCACAGTATGAAATATAAAAATTATTACATACTTTCCTTAGGCATTATATATAATACCTAGGCAATCTATAGAATCACAAATGCTATTTAGGCAAAGTATAAAAGAAGGTAATGATACGACCATTATTTAAAAAACGTGCATACTTTAAAAATACAAATGTTATTTTGAAATAATAACGAAAGAGTGCCATTAAAAAACTTATATTCAAAATACGTAAAGAAAAATGAAAGTCGTACAAAACAAAATTTATGCCTTTCTTACGTCAAAACAAAATGAAATATGAACTTACTTGTTGCATCAATAAAGGAAATAATTTTATTTTGAATTGCACTTAATTTTATGTCTTAAAAAAACGAATCGATGGTATATTTCATACTTTGTTGGTTTGTCATTTGTCATTCTATAGAATGCCTAGGAAATGTTAATCGTTTCATACATTGCCGGCCAGTTTTTGGCATTCTATAAAATGCCTAGGTATTCTATAGACTTCTGGATTTCAAATTTAGACGGTAACATGCAATACCTGTATCAGTCTTCAATTTTTAAAGAAATGTAGTTTCACTTTTTGAAGTATGACTTGTACCTTTGTCGTTATGAAATTGCACTCTTTGAAAGTCATTGGGATAAGGAAATAGAATTTATTCTGTAAATATCAGACTTTAAAATTTCTCTTGATAGTTCGTTGAGTTGATTTTAAAGTTTTTTTCCATTCTTGTTGTTTTTAATTTCCCATTGTAGGAGAATCCTGCGACAATCATAAACCCCCTACTGAAACTTTCTTTGCATTGACGGAACCAGGTTTGTACATTTGTTTCTCTTCATTTTCGATAGTAAATACATCTATTTTTGTTGCAGTCATATAGGTAAACCCATGCTTCATCAAGGGTCACGATGCACTATTTTCATTTATCTCCTGTTAAATACTTTTCATACAGGTTTCTACGTACTGTTCTGCGTTGAGCCACTTGCTTCGGCAAACGCTGGTAAACATTATGTTTTTTTAGCTTTTTTAAGCTGTAAATCTTGGTTTATTATTTTATTTATTGTTGCTACAGATGTATTTAAAGACTTTATAATTGATTTCTGAGTCGGTGGATTTTCTCTTGTTACCAGCGATTTCACTTTAGAAATATTTGAAACAGTACGTATTCGTTTGGAGTCTTCTTTCTATGTAGAAATAATGATTGACGGTTTTTCCCTTTCCGATTAATAATGTTGCTTATTTTGCACTTAGAAATTTTAATACCATGCATTTCGCAGCCTTTCTGAGTTATGGAATAGTAATATTTCTCTTCGGAAAGCGCAAAAATATATCCTTCAATCCACAGCTTGTTTGCATGCGAAATTTTGAAAGAAGAATAAATTTAAAAGTAGCAGACGATATTTCTCATTTCAAATAAAAAGCTGTTGCCGGAAATTTTTATTCCAAAAAATTTGCTTTTTTAAAAATTCTTTGACGAAATCGTTCTAAAAATGTGTAAACACCCTCTGTAAAAGGCGTTAGTTCCTTCGAGACCTGTTAAACCATATCATCAATTTCGTAGATTAAAATTCGTTGCTAACATACATTTTTGTAGAATGCTAGACTTTATTAAAGTTAGAAAGCGTGAGGTTTAATTTAAAATTTGCTATTGCTCTAATTTATAGCAAGCGGCTTTTTTTTTTACTTTCTCTTATACGGTAGTATTCTGGGGAAAAAAACCACCCCTTTACAATTGGCCAATTCTGTGCGCTTCTGTTCAATGGCTTGTATCAAATTGTCCAGCTGACTACTATATTTAACCAAATTAATTATTTGGTTAGGCGACAGCAGCTCTTAACAGACAATGTCCTTCCAATCTCACCAACAACAAAACATAACTTTCTGAGAATGGATACCGGCCTTTCGGGTGGTTTGTAGAGGTTCACTCGAAAAACTCCAGGACCGGTTTTTACTTTCTAGTTCCGTTCTGTAAACACGATAATTCGAAAACTATTAGAGCTACAGGGACGAAATTTAGTATGTGATCTTTACACATAATTTGTAGGTTTCTATCAAATTTTTGACAAAATCCGTTCACGGGAAGTCTGTCTATCTGTCCGCGTTCATGTGAATTCTATAACTCAAAAACTTAAATAGCTAGATGGATAAAATTTGGTACACATTTCTTTCATCAGGAATGTAGGTTTGTATCAGAGTTTGAACCAAATCCGTCGAAGGGTTGATGGTCTGTCGGACTGTATAATCGCATAATTGTAAAAATTATGTATCCTAAACCCTTTGGCTTAGATAAATAAAAATTGGCATGAAGGTTGCTAACATTAATTATAGATCTGTGACCAAATTTCATTTCAATCTGTTAAAAAAATTCGTTCAAATTGCATATTCAATTTTTTTTACATGCGTACTGGAAGCAATCTCTCCCAAGCTATTCAGCGATAGCGAAAGAGGTCATTTTCTCCTGTTTTCTTTTCGCTCGCGCACACCCTCGCATTAGCGGAGCTTGCTAGAGTGTGATAGAAAATAAATATTGTTGAAGTTTTAATACATACGCATCTCTTTGAGTATGATTCTTCACCTAAATATTTCACAATCACTATAATCGACAATGAAAGGCCTTCTGATAGTCATTGCATTCTGGGTTACAGTAGGTTCGAATTTTTTATCCACGCAAGAGGAGGGAAAATGACAATTTTTTTAGAAGTATACGATAAAGTTTAGGGGAGGCCACTCCCGCTGGTTTTAGTGGAAAGGCATCTTAAATATTAAAAGAAAGGCTCCACTAAGTGAGTTCTCAGAAGAATAAAAACCTTTTTTTATTGTTCATTTCAAGGGTGTTGGAAGATTACAAGCAAAAGGAGGGTTAGCTGACCTCAGGCCAGCTTGGAGAGGTATCTTATGATGGTGGAGGGTTCGTTGCAGTCGGGTACCAGGAAGCCGTTCGTCTTCATGCACTCTTCGGCGCAGCGCTGCCCCAGGAAGTACTCGCCGTACATCTTCTTACACTGGCCACAGTTTCTGAAAAAGAATAGAACAAAAAAAGTTCACCCACTCGTATTTATGATTTATACGCTGCAACTCTTAAACGCATCCATGACATAATCGTCTGAAGTGACCAGACCAAAATTTTAACTGTGACCGAGTGCTCTTATAAAAGTGGTAAGAGCATGCGCGAGACCAATTAAGAGGATCATCAACGTGTGGCGTGAAGAAGTCAGATGGCAGTCACGAACCAGATAGCACCCAGGTTCCTGAGATTAATTTTGTAACGCATTATGTAACCACATTTTGACTAAATTATGACTGATCTGTGCCCCGTACTGTTTGGGACGCGCTACAGTCCTTTCTGATAAAATAAGATCTAATTAATTCTGCATATCTCGTGGTGCCTCAAATGAGACAACTTACACTTGGTTTTGAAAACAAAATATAATAAAAAGCTTCAAAGAGTTTTGATACAGCGACCCTACGCATTTCAATTTGCTGAAACTGATGATATCCCGTGTTTAATCATTTGAAAATCCATTAAGAACAGTTAAAGAGAAGTTCCAATTTAATCCAGCTTGATATCCCAGGAGCATTCGATCTCCTCATAGTAGAATTTCAATTGAAATTGTGCGGAAGGAGATTGTCTGCCATTAAGCAGCGAATAAACTGGTAAAAACAAGTTGATGAGTCGGAAAACACGTTACAAGTTCAGATCTGCATAACAATCAGCGGATGCTAGACTGCGAATTGATTTGTTTCTAATTACTTGGAAAGACAAAAAAAAAGAAGTTCCTGCGACTTTGATCGCGAAACTGCGCTTATTTCGCCAGCAGCTGGCTTTGGCGACAAGCTTGCTCGCAAGCGATGTTGGTTGTGTTTCATATCAATTAAGCGTCATATCATTCTTGCTTTCTAAATTTCATTGAGCAATTGTATTTGAAACTTCAGATTGTGATCGACATTTAACCCGTACAATTTTATGAGCTTCGTGGTTGATCTGTTTTTTCCTTTATTAAATGTTTCTCTAAAAAAATATCTCTGCTAAAATTTGAGGACCGCGGTGACCTGGTGGTAAGGTCTAGGCTTCGGAGCCGGAGAGCCCAGGCTCGAAACTCGCTTCCATCGAAGAACTGCCGTGTAAACGGGTCTGGTGCACCTTAAAACTGTCGCGGCCAAATGTTCTGCCCTCGATGTGGTGCAGAAACTTGAACAGGGGGTTGCCGCCTCAGGTGTTGTCCTCGGCGCCTCACGGCTCAAAATTACGAGGTCCATCCGAAAGTAGCCCTGGTGTGAGCAAAACGAAACGTAAATATTTTGTTAAAAACGTGCGTTTTCTGTGTAGCGAAAACGGAACATAAATACAGTCGGACCTCTATTTAACGAAGTCGCTAAATCCCGAAAAAAAGTTCGTTATATGGAAAATTCGTTAAATAGAGATTCACCTTTTAAAATACTTTCAACTACACAAAGCAGATTTTAAATTCATAAACATTAAATATTATTAAAAAAAGTAATTAATCACACCTTTATTTTGTAAATTAATATCTATTTGTTTTATATATCTTACCCATCAAAAAGAAATCTGCAAGGAAAACGAGAATAAAAGAAAACATTGTCCGGGAATACGCTGTATTTTCAATTTTAGAAAAATAATTTTATATTAAAATTAATGAATTTTAATGACATTATCGCATTTTTTATAACAATTAATTATAAGCATACATTACCACATTCATCCTTAACTTGAATTACTAATAAAGTCTGTTAATTTTGTCTGAGTTTTTTGTTTGAAAAAAAGTGTTTTCTCTCATAATACGTCTCGCATCATCGCAATGCACGAAAACCCCCTTCAGGCGTATTTTCTTCAAACTGTGCGTCGGATTGTTTCAAATGATTTTAGCATTTAATCATACAAAGGTTTGTTTATTTCTGCATCATGATCATTTCCATCTTCATCATCATCGTCTTCATCGCAATTCATTGCTGTATTGTTTTTATTTTTCATACTGTCAAAAATATCCAATTCAGACTGGTAAAACCAGCTCAAGATCATTGATCACCATAAAATGTGTTAAAGGAAGGAATAAGTTTGAAATATTCGGAAATATTTTGAGAAATAGAGAGAAAAAAATATTGGATCACATGAAAAAGTTCTTTAAATAGAGAATGCACTTCGCTATTTGGAGGTTATTTTACGAAGAAATTCGCAAAATGTTCTTGGTTCTAAGGAAAAGTTCGCAAAATAGAGGTTCGTTAAATAGTGGTCCGACTGTATAATAGAACTAAACTAACTCTCCTAAAATTTGAGCTTTAATGTAAAAACAGAGATGAGACAAAATTCAACCAAAATAACAGAGTAATAGCTGAGAAGAAACATGATAACGAAACTTTTAAAAAGTGTTTATACCGGATATATTTTATAATTTTATTAGTGTCCTAAAGCCAAACTAATGGTTCTTGTGCCACAAAACATCTAAACTTCTTATCCCACACCATATGTTTGGCGCAGCATAATCAATAATCTTTTTGTTGCCAGTAAACTCTATCATATCATATTATACCTAAAGGAATTCTGTTTATTGATATAATAAAAAATGAATTAACTACAGTGAGAAAGTAAAGGGTGAAGTTGAAAAAAAGATGAAAAAATTAAATATCAAGATAGGTAATTGGAAAGAACTACAATATTTAGGAAACGGACAAACTATAAAACTTTTTCTTTTCTTATCATTTATTTCTGAAGTAAAATCTTAACGATAATTACTTCAAAGTTAAAGACTCGTAAAATTCCATTGAAAACCAATACGCAAAATATAATCAATGCGTGCCTCATTTTAAAAAAGGAACAAAAACATTTACTTAAATTCTTGAAATGAAATAAAAATGATATGTGAAAACAATGTCTGATAGGAGTAAAGCTAAAAGCATATGTTAGTGGCTATGCTTTAAAAACTATGAATTTCTATGAAAAATTAATGAATGAGAATCAGGATGAGAAAATATATTAGTAATATAATAAAATTAAAAAAATTCTAATGAAACAAAAGTCTAAAAATGTAGTGAACTTGAGCTGAAATACAGACTTTAAGCAGAAAATGGTATACCAAATGGATGAAATGGAGAAATAAAAATACTGTAAATAATAGCAGCAAAAACAATTCCACGGACTTCTTTTATACTTAAAATCATTCAAATGATCAAAAAGATCTCCACATGAATGACAAAATCTCGTATGTATATAAAAATAAACATTAAAAGCAGTTTGGATTTCGTATTACTATCTCTATCAGAACAAGAACACCAAAAAAAAAAAACATAATTCTTCGAACATATTTTTTTGCTGATCTCATCCGGTTGCCATACAGTAGAAAGTTAAAGTAAAACTAAAATAATTCTTAAATTACAGATGGAGCTGTTGTTAAGTTTAAATATCGAATTAAATAGTATTACTATTACAATTAATTATTACTAATTATAAATTAAATAGCATAAATTAATCAGGATTAAATATTTTACAATATGAAACAAATACTAAAATATGAAAAAAAAGTTTAAAAGCAGTTTTAAAAAGTATATTAAATCACATGTATCTTAAAAGGTATATTACTGCATATGTATATTGCGAAAGAAATCGTAAGTCAAAGTGTTATTCTTTAGTTAATATCCAAAGAAAGCAATTCTTTATCATATCTTTAACGGCGGGAACGTTTACCCTTGAATTTTCTAGCACACTTCCGTAACATGGACTGTTTCGTGATAATCTTCGTCGTATAGTGAAGAAAGTCGAATATACATTTTAGAACAGTACCTCTTGTCTTTCGGAGATTAGATTCAAATTTTGATACTGATGGGCAGTTATAGTGTCAATACCGCTCACAAAATTTCAATTGCCTGCCTGCCTGTGTCCATTGCTTTTGAAGTGTTCACATACACATGGGCAAATAAAGAGAATGTATTCTTTAAAGGTTTATCTCTAAAATTTCACACAAAGTTGAAACTTTTTTTGTAAATCGCATATCATCATAAAATTCTGGCATGTTGCGTTTTCGAGCTGTCACGATCGCATACACGCAAACAGACAGAGCGATTGATAGACAAATTGTTGAAACATTTCCCTACGCGAATTTCATGAATCCTGGGCCAGATTTCCTATAGGGCTAACCTAGGCCATGTCCTAGGGAACGAATAAACAGACTTATCTCATGCTCTTGCCATTCTTTGCATTGGAATCGATTTAATAAGATCTGTCCACTTCAATGACCTTTCAAGCCTACTCTCGGTAAAAAGCGCGAACGAAGGAGTTCTAGCAGGTATTTCGAACGATTTCAAGAAATGCGATGAAATATTTTTGCAGGCGTTAATGTTATGTTACTTGATAAGTAGTGTAGTTTTGAATAAAAAATTGAATATGGTTCAAAGATTATAAAGATTGCATTAAGTGCTTACATGTTTCAAAGATAAACTATTGCATATTAAATTGACAATTATAGATTAACTTTCTTCAGAGGGGGCGCAAAATATGCTTTGGCCTATGGAGTAGAAATGTATAAATCCGGTCCAGCATGAATCCAATTCGTTGCGTTTTAAATTTATCGTATTCCTATGCACACGGGCGGACAGACAAACAGACTTCCTTATGATGGATTCCGTTCAAAAGTTCATAGAATTTGATACAGATATATAATTTTAAATTTGGTGTAAAAACCACATACTAAATTTCAATCGTCTAAGCTCATTCGGTTTTGGAGATACTGTGCTTTTAGACGGACAGACAGTTAAGTTTAGTTAACTAAGATATTATCGTCCCGTTTTGAAGCAACAAGAGGGCTATTTTGGGACGGACCTCGCAATTTTGAAACTCGGTCAGATGACGAGGACGACACCTGAGCTGGCACCCCCTCTCCAAAATTCCGCACCAGAGCAACGGGAGGACGTTTGGCCCCCTACGTATGATTTAGCGTGCAATTATAGGCCCAATACACGGCGGATCTTCAGTGGAGTCAGGTTTCGAACCTGGAACCCTCCGGACCAAAATCGAGACCTTGCCACTAGGCCACAGCGGCCTTCGGACAGTCAGAGAGGCAAATTCCAATTATAGTTTTTTCGCACTCAAGGGAGCCTAAAATGGGAAGATTCTTCACAATATCGATTTCGAAGTTGTGGCGATTACAATACTTTCTTTTTGTATAGTTCGGATCAGAGATTGATTCGATAACGATTCGATTAAATACTGAAATTGGTTTTAATTTCGTTATCATTAAGAAAAGCATGTTATAAAATTTAAAGCTAATGTAAAATTAAATTGTTAATTCAGAGAAAAATCTATGGAAAAGTGAATCGGTATGATTGGGATGGTATTTTTTAAAAATTTCGAGATGGCATAATTTATTCCGCAGTCATTGTGGGGAAAACGGCGAGATTTCAGTTTAATTCCTAATTAATCAAAATTTCAAAAAGAAACACAAAATAGAAGTTCGAAGTATACATCCTCAGTTTTAAGTCCAACTGTACAAATTGAGCTGTACAATACAGCTTTTCAGATTCTTATTTTACCTTTCCGTAGTAAAATTTTCACTTCGACATTTAAATTCTAAAAAGTGTTTACATCGAGTATGAGCAACATAAAGAAACAAATCTGAAATCTCGTAATTATCAGTTAATAGGGTGGAATTTCATAACCAAGCAAAATCCATTATCATTATTTCTCTGAGTAATGGATTAAAACAACTTATTTTAGGTGCTGTAACATTATTATATGTTCCTGTTATGTGTTCTTGTTACGCAGATACAAATAATTGCTGTTTAAACAGACATGTTATGTAGGATATCTGAAAAACATCTTGAAGAAGAAATCTGCATCCCTTGTAGTAAAATTGTAGTAAAAGAAAAAGGCAATTATTTTTGAACAGTTGAATAATTTCTTAACATAAAATTAAGATATTTTTAATGTAGTACATCTTTTTCAGTACAAGCATTTTGCTTATAAATTACACAAGCCAACACGAATCTGTGGTTTGCAGAATGTCAGATGTTTCTTAGTAAATCGGACTAAGTTAGTTTTTAGTAAACTAGTTAGCCTTTAGTAAATCGGACACGCTGATCACAAAAACATTTGTTTTCCTTCATGACCCACAGGTTTTCCACAAATCGGTGGTGGCTATTTAATAAAATTGATGTTAAATATTATTGAATAAAATACATTTTTTATTAGAATTTAAAATTAATTTCTGAGTAAAATGCCAATAATAACTACAAAATACAATAATCCAATAAAAGATGTGAAATTATAAAATAAAATTGTACTTGTACGCAAACCCAGAAAGAAGTATTGAAGCACAACAATTTACACGATGTGAGTTAAATAATTTAGTACGTAATTTAACTCTTTCAACAGAAAGTATTCAAGTTTTGGGATCGTGACTTAAAAATAAAAATTCACTTGCTGCAGGAACAACATTTTCTTGGTACAATAGTTTCTTGATACAACATTTTTGGGACAATAATTTCTTGGTACAGAAATTGAAAAAAAGAATTTACAAGGTATTTTGCTCAAGGAGAATTACTTGTGTATTGTATAGACATTCCTGAACTTATAGATAATTTATCCTTCACCATTGATCATGATTTGTCCCAGTAGAGATTATTGATTTTAATATGAAAAGTTTAAAAGACGTTTCACTGCATAATGGTAACATCTTCCTTCAATTACTGTATCTCGTCTAGTAATTTCAAAAGAATCATGAAATCCTTGATATTCTCCTTATTAAAAAATATCAATAATTTAAAGTCTAAATTTGTGGGTATTTTAAAATGTTAACCTGTTATGTTATAACCACATGCTAATAGCATGGATAGTTGATGGATGTTTAATAACATAATTCAGAAAAGTTAATAATATTTTAACTTAACAGCACTTTAAAATTCTTATTAAATTAAAATCTTTCCTAATTTTAAACAACTAACAGTATCTCCAAATAGGCAAAGATTTTTGAAAAACCAAAGTCCAAAAATAGTCGCCATTACAAGAATATTTTTAACATATGAATATTTCTATAACTTTAAAAATGTTAAAATCTATGGATCACAGTAAACAAAAACCAGGGAATTTGCGCGAACATAAAACAATATGTTTGCTTTATTTGAAATCAGAAATTGTGAAAAGCTGCTTTCGACCCGACTTCTGACTAACTTCTTTTACTCATGAAAATTTAATATTTCATATTCGAAAGAACTAAGAAACTTCAACTCTTCTCCACAGTAAAGTCTATTTGTCCTTGAAATGTTTGAAGAAAATGAAAATGTTTTAAGATTTTTCTGTAGATGCTTTAAAGAGGTTTTACTTTTTTCCGTAAACAAAAAATTCTTCAATGAATCCATCAACATTCAAATTTTCTTTCAAAAGATTTCCTTTCATTCTTAATGAAACACATATTCTTCCCTCAGCATTGTTAATTATTAAGACATGAAGGGAAGCCAACACGAAATTCTGGCTTAGCACTCCTTGTAAATCCAATTAATGATCAACAAATCCTTTATCTACGAATATACTTTAAAATTTTTAAAACGTAAAACTGAAATTATAGCAAGAAATGGGAAGTGCAAATTCAGGATAGAAAGAGGGAAACATGATTTCAGGAAAAAATGGATTCATGTTTTTTTTTTTGACTTTATGCTTGCCAAATAAATGTCTATCTTCATTTTTTATTTCGTTTTCTTTCAAATGACTTAAGGAATTTATAAAGGCTTTTCCTTGTGAGAAATAAATCCTTGATTGATTCCACTTTTATAATAAAAAATTCATAATAAAGTGGTACATTTCTTTCTCACTTTCTCATTATAAGAGTATACAAAGGAAAATATTGTAATCGATCAAGGGAGATTTGAACTCGAATTTTGACGAATCTCTACGTTTTTGAACTTTACTGAGTCCGAAAAACACATTTTATGCCTGTCTGTCTGTGAACACGATAACTCAAAACTATTAGAGTTCGGGATGAAATTTGATCTGTGATCTTTACACATGTTGGGTTCTAAGGTAGGGACAAATCACCGCCTCCCGGGAAGTCTGTCTGTCTGTCGCAGTCGTAATTTATAACTCAAAAGCAAATAACTAGATAAAATTTAATTTTGTTTCTTTTTTTTCATCAGGAATGTGGTTTGTATCAGAGTTTGGACCAAATCCGTTGAAGGTTGATAGTTGTCGGACTGTATAATCATACCTTAAAAATTATGTATCCCTATAAACCCTTTGGTTAAATAAATAAAAATTGGTATGACGGTTAACATTAATTATAGATTTGTAATTTTGTTTCAATCAGTTAAAAAAAAGGCGTTCAAATTGCATATTCATTTTTTGTTTTATTTACTTTTTTGAGAACAAAATCTGCGCATGCGCAAACTATTCAACGATAGCGAAAGTCATTTTCTCCCTGTTTTTCTCTGCTTTTCGCTCTAACACACCCTCACCCATTAGCAGACTTACACCGTGTATTGAAATAAATATTGCTGAAGTTTTTAATATATACGCATCTCTCGAATGATTCTTCACCTAAATATTTTACAATCACTATAATCCCTACAGGCCTTTGATAGTCATTTATTTCTGGGTTACGATGGGTTCCAATTTTTTATATACACTCAGGGAGGAAACTGAGCCAATTTTTTGAGAACTGTGAGAAAGTTTAGAGGGGTACTCCAGCGTTTTGAATAACGAATTCTATTATACGCGCCGCCTGACAGGCAGTTCAAATATTCTGACAAGAATAAAATTTTTTGCTATATACAATATAAGTTAAAGGTTTCTACCAAAATATCACTGTAAATAAAATTATATATTAAATAAGCACACTGTTATATATATTAATATACATTATATTAAATCATTAAGCAAGTGGTGAAACTGTCCTCCCTAAACCAAAACTTTCTGTATCTGTTGACAACAATGTACCAATTCTTTACCTACGCTTAATCTTTGGGATCCATTGACCTTATTCAGATACAATATCTATTTGCCAAGCAGTTAATTAGTATTCAAACCACGTTAAAGGACCATTTTTTCGAGAATAACTCTCAAAACTAACTTTCGGAATGACATTAATTTAAGAAGAAATTCATTTACAACTTATCTGGATGACATTATTTTTTAATTAATTTCACTGTTATCAAGTCAAGATACATCATTATTGTTTAAGATAAGAATTGGGAACATAATACTGTTTCATCGAAAGACTTGGCAATTTACACCAACCTTAAAAGTTGTATTAAAAATTAGGTAGGTGGTGATACTTCCCAACAAGGGAGTGTGAAGAATGGTTCTGAAATGATCAAGACTTACTCATCTTTCATTGGTATGGGTAATCGTTTATTACTATATGTTTAGTGCACAATTTTAGATCGTGTAGTTTCTTCTTCCTCCATAAAATGCGTTTACAAATTCTAAATTCAATCAAATATTTGTTGTCACTATATAAATGGATGAATACTTTCTAAATAAGTAAAGCGTTTTAAATCCAAAAAACTTTGTTATTACTGATACCAGTCCAAAACTCTTTCAATAAACTTTATTTATTGAGGTTTCATCTAGTAAAATTCTCCTTAACTATTCATAGAAGATATTTTACATAATTCAATATATCATTTTGTTTGGGACAATTTCCTTAGTGATCATCAAATACCATTAGAAGATCTATTGATTTGATAAATTAAATTAAATAACAAAATAAAAAGAATACGAAATATCAGTATCCAACAAGATGTTAATAAAATTATAACTGCTAGACGCGAAAAGTAGCAGGGCAATGTAGACATGACTTACACTTGATGCATGTCCCTGACGATACCGAAAGGACATAAGTGTCTGAAAAGGCGGGTTATGATGAGGCAACATGTCTTCATATTAATATTATCCCAAAGGATTCTGGAAAAAATAATACAACATTATAATTATTATCTGAAACAACAATGGTGAATATTTGCAACATTTGCTATAACATACGATATATATGACACTTGCATTTGATATATAAATTTATGTTAAAATCTGTATTTAAAAAAAATACTTCCCTTTTCTACAATTACACAATACTTTCCTCATTAGATATAAGTAGCAATAGAAAAATAATAGGTTTATGAAACTTCAAGGAGAAATCGAAATAATGAAAAATTCTTTTTAATCAAATTTAGCTTTAATAGCAGTTTAAGAACTTTTAACGGTTCCTGTACGAAGCCGTTGAAGATAAGCATCAGTAGTCGAAAAATATTAATCAGTCGTATAAAAAGTCAAGGATTCATGGTCGGTCGTTTATTGGTGAGAACTTCGGCTCCAGAGGTGCATTAAATGCATTCAGGAAAATGTGATACAAAAAAATGCTGCTTAGGAAAAAGCCAGAACTTATTTAACAACGCGAGTATAAAACAATTAGCGAAATAAGCGAATAGGAAAAACTAATTTGTTATGTTACAAATTGAGTTTGATTCAGTTCCATGTCCCGAAAGGCATATACTTCGGAATCGATTTCTACTTTATCTCCCTATTTTCAGGACTTTTTTTATTCAAAAAACAACTTTTATCCTTCAAAATCCATTTTCTTTCATTTCAAAGCGTTTCCCTTCTTAATTCTATAAATCATTTGTAAGTTTTCCATTATAATGCTTCCCAGATTCTAGTGTTTCACAAATATTCCAACTCTTTATAAAATGATTATGAAATATATGAACTAATTTACAAATATAAAGAGTAACCTTGCACAGAAGATAAGAAATTAAAAATGAAGCTTTAGTTCCATTACATTTCAATAGCGTTGTCTTAATGTGAGAACATTTATCGTAAATTTCTGATTAATTCTACCAGGGCTACGGTAATAAAATGGGACAGTTCCTCCACTTTCTCATTTATACAACGTTATGGTATGTTTTACGTTTAGCTTCGTCGTATTAAAGAAAAGGGTCGATATTGCAGTTTGGTACTATTATGACCGGAATTTGATATATAATTAACTGAAATCTCGGTTCAAGACCACATACTGATTTTCTGTCATCTGGATTGACGTTTTTTGGGTTATCTGGGCTAAAGCAAAGAAGAGGCTTTCTGTCGTGGATTTCTTCAGACTGATATAGATCTGCAATTTTGGGTGTTGGGCTATTAAAATTTCTTTATCTAACACAAGTTTCGTTTTTTGAGTTGTCACGTTCTGAACAGATATGGGTAAATCTAAATGCTTTTATTTTTTTAGGACTCTGGAAGGTCTAAGAAAAGTATATATTCATCAAAAATTAAAAAGTTATCTTTTACAGTACATACTTTCTATTTGTGTACTTTATGCTAAGAAAGTAAAATAGAGAAGTTGAAACATGTTGAGTAAGCTGCATTTTTGAAAATAACTATAAAAAAAACTGAATGGATGATCGAAAAAGCTAATTTAAGATAATAATAAATAACTAGTTAAACTATGCAGCTTACAAAGAAAAGCATTTGAACGAGATTAATGAAAAAGTCTTTTGAAAGCAAATCATTCACTCCCCAAGAACCCTCGAAGGCCCCTCAAAGTAATTCCTACGAGATAATCTAGACTGGAATTTGCTTGCTTCCAATTGTCTATTTGCCAGCTTTAATAAGATAAATTGTATTGAATGATTTTCCCTCTCTTGTCAGTCCCAGCGTGCGTTGCAAATAGTGCAGAAAAAAAGGGGAGGGACTGAACAAAGTGAATTGGGACAATCTTAAGCTCTGTACTCTGCAGAGTTCTTGTTAGAGGAGTGAGTTTGGGTTTTGCATGGCATACAGGGCCATTTGCTTGGCCAATACTTTGCGCCAATCTTGATTTGCAATGAGAGGAAAATAAGACCAATTTAAAATTTAAAGAAGCAGAAACATGGTGCAAACGGATGCTAATTTTGCATTAAACAAGGTTAGGTGAGCAATTGCCAAAATTCTCGTAAATAAAATTATAAAAGTACAGTTGTTTTCATGTTAGGTTGGGGAGTTGTTGAGGAAAACTACTGATATCAGTATCAATTGTTGGAAACTACTGATGGAAGGACTGAAAACCATTTTACAACCTTAATCTTGCAATGCAATCACTGATAAACGGATACATCATAAATGATTTTGCATTTGATTTGATTTATTATCAATTCTAGAAATGGTATTTAAAATGACAGTTTAAAAACTTAATATTCCACATTCGTATTCTCATATACTTCCGCGTAAAGGTTGTCATTAATAACGTGTGTGTCAAAAAACAGTCATGTGTCCTTAAACAAATTTTCTCGATGGACATAATATATAAATACTCTAAATCCTCTTGCCTTTTCACAGATATTCGATTTTTTTTTTGTTTCGTAACTTTGTAGCATATTAACGGGGAAATCGACTTTTACCTACTTTTAAATTTCAAAAAATTATATTTTTTGTAAGATCAAGTCGGTGTGAAGGTAACTGTTGTAATAAGCTGAAGGAAGCAGCTGGCAGAAACTAAAGACCTTCTTTTAACAGACAGTTCGATTATTGTCATTTAAGCCAAAAGTGAAATAAATAATCCACAAGGTTTCTTGTTCAACTGTTGATAGTTTGAGCAGGGAATTGTCGAACTCGCGGATGACCGGTGAGTCGTGCCGCCAACAAGCAACAGTAAATGAAATGAAAATTTTAATAAATTTAATTGTTTAATTTTTTTGTAACAACTTTTAAAATTCAAGTATACATAATTATTAATTCCAACCAGGTTGAAACATCGAAGGAGCTGGCATGAATATTATTTTCCATGCGATACTATCAGTGAAATTAATTTCACTTTTTGAAAGGAAATAAGTCTCTGTCTGATCCAGAATTAGTGGCATACTTGGATCATTTTGAAAATGATTACTACGAACAAGATATCCCCAAGTAGGAAAAATATGGTTGAAGAAGATATTCCAAATATGACAGGAAGGAAACATTTTGTCGTTATCCTTGGTTTCTCTTTTCTCTTTTCAGAACAAACTACACTTTTTTTGGCAGAAAGATTGAAGGGGGGGTTTTATTATTTTGGTCCTCATAAATTTACACACTTTGCTTGTTATTGTGCTAGTATTCAGTTTGACACCGTTGTTTAGAAATCGTAGAAGAAAATCTGGTTCTGAAGCATTGGTTTATTTCAGAAACAATTAGTAAGAGAATTTTCTATCTAAGTATGTTTTCAAAATTAGACTACACAGCAATACAATTAGCAAAACGTACAAAATCAACCTTGCTTTTTAAACCAACTAATAAATAATCAATTCAAAGTTGACTCATAACATCACCCACGTCAGATGAAATTTTTATAATATAATAAACTGAAAAAACAGGATTAAGACTGATTCAAGCAAAACAAGAAAAGTATTATACTAGTAAACTTATGTAGTAACAAAAGAAAGAGGCTTTTTTAAACCAGTTTTGAAGATTTTTCAAATTTGTTTGAAATGGTGAATTAGTGACTTTTGATGACTTGATAAAGAATACCAGATTTTGAATCACCTACTGGAGGTTTTATACAGATATAGAAATCTTTAACATTCGATGAAAACTTAATTATATGAAAACTGATTATACATTTTGGCCTTTGAACGTCTTGAATTTTCATTTACACCGATCAGAACATAAATTATGAACGAGAAAGGCAAGCCCAGAGATCAATTGATAGATTATAATATCAATGTCAAACACCATGTTAATTCGAAAATCTTTCTGGAATATAAAATTTGTGGCATTCATCACAAATTTAAACTGGATAATTTTTTATCAAACATACAAATAAGTATTTTTAACCTAAAGTCAGGTCATTACTAAAACTATAAGCACAGATTATGAGGAATATTATAGAAGATAATAGTCGAGGAAGTTTCCATCGGGAAGAAAAGTAACAAAACATAATTTATAAATATAATAATACATAATACAATAATAACATGGCACGGGTAAACAGATGGTAGGGTAAAAAAGAGAGCTCTGTATTATAAAAAATAAAACATGTTAATATTTTCTAAATTAACTTTTTTTAATCTTCCGGAACTGGCAGCAGTTACCGCTCCCTTTGTATTAATAAAACTGAATAGGATTTTTTTAAAATACTTGTTGCAACCGTACTAAAACTCTCCCTTATTTGCTGGAATACTGAGTATATGGGTTTTGAACATATACCTTCAAATAAAATCTGTTATTTTTGTGATCAGGAGAATCAAATACCTTGTTAAGTTCCTCAAACGTTGTACAGAGTATACAATATTTTCATATATACTGATATTACGGTTTATATTTATTAATGATAGATCAGTCACATGAAGTAGATATCTGCGGATCTAAATACCAAATTAAGTAATGAAGTTTGTACAGTCCTGGGTTATTCTGGCTAAGCAATTTAGAAACGATACCTCATATTGTCACTCCTGCCATTCTCTCACTAAAATTTAATTAACTAGATTAAACTGTAGTGACCAAGCGTCTTCAAATGGGTTGTAGAAGCCAGAAAGCAACCGTAGTAGATCCTATTGATAACCAGGAAATGGAATTAAATTTAATCAAAATTTTTATCACAAAAATTGGCCTTTAAGATATCGCAAAACGTGAGTTTCGTCGCTTAACAAGCAACATTTTCTATCTCAGTTTTCTGAATTTTGCAAGAGGAAGAAAAACTGAATTTTTTGCAACCAATAAAGAATATTTCTGATTTTTTTCATATCTGGCATGTTTTACATATGGCATGTTCGTATTCTCCGTTTCCTTTAGAAAAATTTTGCTTTATCCTCAAAGTTCGAAAATAGATAAGAAAATTCAATATTAATTGATTATCACTAATTAGCAAGTTTTAATTCTATCTCTTAAACCAAAATGGTTTTCTGAATTATTTTTGCTTACAAGTGTGGAAAATTTTGATACAAAAAGGGAAACTGAGAATTTACTCGACAGCACTTGCTGCATCGCTACACGCAGTTTAAGAAACTCTGAGTAAGTGAAGATGTAAAAAATACATTATCGATGCTATAATGTCATTGCCATGTAGCAATGAAATTTCATGCCGAAATCAACAAAACAAATATAGATGTGTTCAAGATATAATCTAGAGAAGTGATTCTTACGCGCCTTTCTTCAATGAGGCGTGTCCATTGGAAGAGGAGGGCTTGAATACATGTAAATGTAAGGTAACAAATTCCAAAAACCGATTGTTAAAACCCGAACAACAAAATATACATAATATAAATAGAAATTAAATGTCACCTTTAAAAATAAAAAGATGAAAAAAACACAGAATGGATGGCCATATTATGTAGGTTATAACCATTTAGTTACATCTGCTAATTTTGATTTTTTTTTTTATTAATCAATGAGAAGTAAACTAAGAAGAAAGTTAATAGAGCTGTATTGTTTGGTGATTTTAAAATGTTTGTGGATGTGAATGCGTGAAAACTATAGCATTAATTTTCTTTGCGATGCAAAAGGGCATGAGTGGTATAACATTCAAATTTATAAACCACATTTATCATGCATTCAATTTTATATGGCCTTAATTTTTTGAAGCACTTAACCATTATGCACTTTTAAGTAATGTCTAATTGACTCATTGAGTATTTTCATTTTGTTTTATTTTTTCATCTATTGTACGCAAACCGAACGTGTTAATGACATGAATGGTATAAAATTCAAATTTATAAAACACATTGTCATACATTCAACTCTACATAGCCCTAATTTTTTGAAGTTATTGTGCACTTTTAAGCAGTGGCGGCTCGTGAGCTCAGAAACAAGGAGGACTGAAAGATAATTTTTATCAAGAGAATACATTTTTTTTAAAACTACTTTATATTTCAGTAGGCCAAATTTTTTTATTCCAAAGTCAGATATGAAATTTCCTGCTTTTCAAACAAATTAAATAACCAGCATATGTCATTTACTACTAGCTTTACTAACAGAAAGTTAAATTAATGTTGATGTGACGATTCTACTGACGTAAAAAAAAAACAAAAAAAAATCAAAGCCCACATACACACTTCCCTCCTCGCCCTCTTCACTCGCTAACACTCTTCCAAAAATGAATATCTTTCTCAAAAGAAATCTAGCCTTCTATCAAGAGAAAGCTAATAATCAATCAACCAGATGTGTTTCTGGCGACGGAATACAAACCGAAACCAAAACCCGTAAACAGCCTATGAGATTACCACTTTGTGTGAGAATGAGGAAAAAAGAAAAATATATTAAAAAGAGCATCTTTTTCTCGTTCAGTTGGTTCCGTGCCATTAATTCGGCCTTGCAGCCCGTCTAAGTTAAAGGCAGAAAAGGTTGCTTTTTCTCTCCGAATTTTCTACGCTGTGAACGGATTTAGAGGGCAGAGTACGCTGCAGCTCAGACCTGCGTCTCTCTTCGTTTGGATTTATTTTATGCCTTTTTTTCAATTTTTTATTCTTTTTTTGTATTTTCGTAAGTCTTTGAACTCTGAGAGAGGAGAAGTAAGCAAATAAGATTAAAAACGAAAAATACAAGTTTAAAAAATAATTTAGGGAGTGCTGCAACTCTGCAGCCCTAATGGATGAGCCGCCACTGCTTTTAAGTGATGTCCAATTGGCTCATAGAATATCGCATTTTATTAATCCATTGCCCAGGAGATTAACGCCAAGTGAGTCCTGTTAATAAACTCCATATTTACATTTTAACCTTTTATATTTATTACTAGAATATTTGTGCCCGTCTAAAACTCGCTTTTAGCTTGCCAACAATATCTCAGATCTGATTGTCACAGACTTATTAACGAAAGTTGTAGAAGAAAATCTCATGCACATTGGCAGAGGTTTTAAAAAATAAAAAAAGCATGAAAAACAGAAATGATGAATCAATTGACACTAACTTTCGTTCTACAAAACATATAAATATTCATTTCCAAAATTAAGTATGAAAAAGAAAGAATTTTTTAACTGAAACGAAAGTAAAGATCTCCCAGAAGTGGAAAAATAAATTAATTCTAAAGGAGTTCCTCCTCGATGAATCAACATAAAATAAAAAAGAAAAGAAAATGCTGAACTTGGCTATTAAAAAAAACCTTGTCATAACTCTGAATCCAAACAGTATCCCATGGTGTGTATACTAGTTTGTAGATAGACAGGGTACTTAAAAAATAAAAAATGCATGAAAACAGAACTGATGAAACTGAGAATTAATTCTAGCATAACTTTTTTTAAATATTAACCGAGTTCGGCATAAAACCAGCGGGAGTGGTCTCCCCTAAACTTTCTCGTACACTTCCCAAAAAAGGTGCTGTTTCTCCCTCCCCGTGGATAAAAAAATTCAACCTACGAACCCAGGATCCAATGACTATCAGAAATATTTAGGTAAAGAATCAAATTCAAGGAAATGCGTACCGATTAAATACGTACCGTTTTCCCTCTTGCCGGCTCAAGGACAAAGTCACGTAATCCTTCCGCGTGCACAGATTGCTACCAGTACGCATGCGCATGAGAATTGGGTTAAAAAGAATTGAATATGCAATTTGAACGCCTCTTTTTGACGGATTTGGCCCAAAATTTTATACCTACCTATATTCGTGACGATAAAACTGTGTACCAAATTTTATCCATCTAGATATTCAAGTTTTTGAGTTATAGTGTTCACATGACCGCGGACATACAGACAGACAGACTTCCCGTGGACGGATTTTGTCCAAAATTTGATAGAAACCTACAAATTAAATTTAAAGACCACATACCAAATTTCATCCCCGTATCTCTAATAATTTTCGTGTTATCGTGTTCACAGACACACAGACAGACATGATTCCAAAAGTGTGTTTTTCGGACTCAGGAGGGTCTAAAACGTGGAGATTCGTCAAAATCTCGAGTTCGAATTTTTTGACGATTCCAATACTTTTTCTTTGTATACTTCGTATACGAGAACGTAAAAAATCCACTGAAAATGAAGAAGTAAATTAATTCTGGTATTACTATTAAATCATCACTATCCCCGTGTGGGTGAATCAGCATAAATAAAAAAAATGGCAGGAAACCGCTAAAAAAAAAGCTGTCTGAGTTTTTTTGTTGCCTCTGGAAAGAATCTCTTTTGGCACGTTGCCCACATTCCTTTGCGTTACCGATTTCGTTGGCGAAATATATGAAATAACTTTTTGAATATTTCTCTGCTGACTGTTTTAGTTTATTCCGAACAATTTCAGCATATTTTTATTTCTCAGATTATTGTTTCCTGTTAAGTTATTTTTAATAAATGACACTTGGAAAAAAACAGCTCAAATGCGGAAGTTTGTATAGAATTTTCAATTTGGATTTGAAAATATTTCTTTCGAAAGATTTCTACTTCATGAAGAATAATATTCATTTGACATTAGTCATTTATTGATTGAGTCATAATATTCAAATGATACATGTAGTTAGTTATTCAAGCAAAAACTACTTTAAGTCATGCGGCAAATTCATATTAAATAAAAGTTATGTCAATCTGCAAACTCACACGTTCTTCAAACAAAAAAAATGATCAGCAAAGTAGTAATTTTATGTCTTTTTTCTACTATCACTTATTTATTATTTAATTCTTCTTGTTATTAGTTAACACATTAAGTCACAAAACTATTTTATTGAATAGAAATTAATTCAAATGTAAACATAGTCAGACAGCACGTCAACTATATAAACCACTCACAGAATTATAAAATTAACTGAATGAAATTAATATTCGCGTTATTGTCCACTTTTCCTAATTATTTCAAATGAGAACGCATTTCATGCTGGAATAACTCTTCAAAATTTTAGAAAGGAACTGACAAATGATTAGAATAATATTGCAACAATCCCAAACTGTAACACGCACATCCCTTGCTAATATGTCTCTAGAACTATTAGCGAAATTGCTAGGGATCATTCAGGTCCGAAGAAAGGTGTGTAAGAACGGGGTTAGCATCTTTATAATTTAAATAATCCGCCGTTTTATGCTCAACATTTGAATGATTTTGAAAACGGAAGAAAATATTTTGATTTTCAGCATTTTCCCGTTTTTTTACTTTCTTGTAACACAAAATGAAAGTATTATAATCGGCAAAAAGTTCATCCTCGAGATTTTGATTAATCTCCAAGTTTTAGACCTCCATGAGACCGAAAATGGATTTTGGAATTATGTCTGTCTGTTCATGAATACGGTAACTGTAAACCGAAACGAGATAGACAAATGAAATTTGGTATATTATCTTTTCACCGAAATTGTAGATTCGCATCAAATTTTAGACGAAATTTGTTGCGGACTGTCTGGACGAACTGCCTATCTGTTTAACTGTCCGTGTGTCTGAAAACGCAAGAAACTAGATAAATGAAATTTGGCACGCGGTCCTGGCATCAAAATTATAGATCTACTGAAATTTTGAACCAAATCCGTCAAATTTAAAAGGCATTTAGCGAAAATATCTTCCTTATTTTCGTTACTATGAGAAGAAACTCAACACAAAACGAGCCGTATTGTATAAGTGTACGAGAAAGTAGAGGGGAAAACAAAGATGGATTTACAATGGATGTTCAATGAACAGCTATCGAAGCATGCAATATTAAATTAACTGAAAATTGAAAAATTTATATCACAAAGCTATGATCTATAAGTTTGAAAGCTGTTCTGATGATGTATCAAGTTTTTATAACCATATGTTTCTTATATCTTGCTCATAAATGTAGCACATCGCGCATTATGTTCAACTGAACTCTATCATGCGATTAGGAAGTTAATATTTTGAAACCCATGTTTTCTGTCTATGCAATTTCCACGATTTGCATTCCATGATAAGTTGTTCTTCCTCATGTATATCATAATTAAAATATCCCATTATAAATACGGCGATTTCTGAAAAAGTACAGTTGTTTGAATTACAATATTGTCACCTAAGTGAACGAAGATTTGATAACCTGAAATGAAAAATAAGATGCTGTTTACATACGAAAATACACCATTAGGAAAATTTATTTCTATCTAATCAAATATTAACACGTAACCCAAAAAGAGGTTGCTGAAACTGGCATTGAGCCATCTAACCGCAGATGGTTTACTAAGGTTTTTTGAATATTAAGGTAAGGTTTTATTTTGATCGTTATTATCAGAGAAAAGCCTTGAAACGCTGTCAGGAAACAAGGATGCGGAAGGTTGGAACATAGACCCAAATTCCACAAGTTCGTACCGGATTTTCCTTCAGGCTGCACGCCTGTACAGTATATGGAATGATAGATTTAATTTCATTTGCTAGGTTAACGCCCCATTTTGAAATTACACGAAGGCTATTCCGGGACGGAGCTACTATCTTTGAATCGTAATCAGATAACGAGAACGACACCTGATACGATACTCCACTATCCAAACTTCCCCACCGCACCAACATGAGGACGTCCGATCCACGGCTGGGACATGCTCCAGGTCCCCATACAGGCAGATCTTGAATGGAATTGGGTCTCTAACTTACGACCCCTAAGCTGAGGGTCTACTTCCCAACTATCGCGACCCTAATTATGCAGGCAAGGATAATAATGTTAGGGGGTTTTTATTTAAGACAAGAAAGTAACTCATGTCACAAGAAAGGCAACTTAGTAATGTTTTCTATTAGGATAAGAATTTACAGCTTTCTTTCAAGGGAGAAGTGGTAGGGGTATATAAAATATTAAATCCACCGAAAAAAAATTCCACACCTGAAGCATGGCTCATTAAAAGTGGCGTGCTCATCATTGCCTTCCCCTAAATTATACCTTCTTATTTAGAAACATCATGTTTAATACACTATCCAAGAAACTGGTCATCATAGATGAAAGAAAGGAGGACCAGGATCAAATCAGTTTGCATAAAATTTTCTTATTCGGATGTGGAAATACGCAATCGCAAATTTAGAAATGTCAAATTTGGCATAGCGTCTTCTCATAATTTAACTAGCGCTTTTAACAAAATCTTGTAGATCGAAGATTTCCATATAGAATCAGTGAATGAACAGTTACTATTACTATTATTCCCCTCTGCTAGCTGAACAGAATTTAGTTTCAACCAAATGTTTGTAATGGAATACCCAGTTCGCATTCAGAATGTCTATCACTTCAAATCTTCAAAATCTATCATAATTAATTAATTATCAATTGACCTGCACTTGAGTTTTAATGAAATAAATCGTCTGTTGTAAAATAAATTTGAAAAACGTGCTTTGAATATGTAATACCTCAAAATTTTGCAATTAGAAAATTCTGCTATAAAGCTATTTATTAATATTTCTGATTATAAATTAATTGAATAAAAATAAATACACTCAAAGAAACAGTTAAAAAATACAGTAGAGTCTCCCTACAACGAAGTCTCCTTACAGCGAATTTTTCCCTATAACGAAATTTTTAATCGGAATGTTAAATAACATTCAAAATATTCTCCATATAACGAAGTGGTTGTCTCCCTATAACGAATTTTTTCAGACCTTTATCTTTTTGATTTTTATCACTTTTGAAAAAAGTTGCTAATTTCTATGCAAACAAATCGCTCACACGTGCCTGTTTCTGGAACCACTCGCATTGTTCATTCCAGCGATAACACATAACAATAGAATGCTATGTGAAGGGTAATGCAGTTGTGGGGACGTGAGTTTCTACAGAGGGAGCAACATTTCTGCGGGTCAAGATTCCTAAAATCGGGGTGGAGTGGGGGTGGAAACAGCAAATGGATGTGACAATACGCATTTTATGTTTATCCGTACTAGTACATATTATTCTCTAAATTGGTGAATTGTCTTCACTTTTGAGCATATTATTTATACAATAAAAATTAGTATAATTTTAACAAGTTTATAATTAATATTACTTTATTTTTAATTGAAAGTCATAATTAAATATTTTTGAACTTATCGCACATACTAAAAGGTTTGTAACATTTACTTAAATAACTGCAAAAATCTCTAATCTCCGCATAACGAAATTTTCTCTATGGCGAATTTTTCAACTGGAACCAAGCGATTTCGTTATAGGGAAATTCCACTGTATTCTTAAATTGGAGAAACAGTTATGGCTTCAATTTAGACAACTGACTTTTTATTTTTATAGTTGTTTGGTAAACAATAATGGTTAATTTTTAATGCATTCTTCTAAGAAGAGGATTATCATAAAGAGAACCCCTCCCTGCCCAGGCATCCACGCAACTGAATGACCGGCCGCCGCGATAATTGTGGCCGAACCCATTATAGCCTCCATTACGAGCGGCGCATGCAACGACCCCCCCCCTCCATTACAGGGGTACGAACCGTCATTAGAGATGAGCCCGAAAAACCATACCACCATTTATATACCCACCTAGGGAGCGAGTCAACGGCATACTAAGAGGATAAGAGAGTAAGTAATAAGAAGAGGATAAAACAAAATACTTCTATCTGTATTACATTTATTCTGACAGTTTTGTATTAAACTATTTGTCCTTCGTGATATGATTTAAACAATAACAATTGTCAACTAATTCAGTTTCACATAACTACTGTCAAACTTTATAATTCGATTTTAGTTTTCTCTTCTTAAGAGTCGCAAAATTTCAAAATAAATTGCATTCATATAGTATCAAATTTTTGCTTAAACATATTTTCGATGCAATTTATAAAATACGCTTTTACTAAAAGTAAAAGTTTTTTTCCCTCATATGATCATCCTCTTTTCTTACATTTTCGTCCAATATCGTACAAATTTGAATAAAATATATTATTTTTTTAAAAAATCTGAAATTAGAAGATTAGCAATATTTAAAGGGAGAATCATGGTAAAAAAACCCTTCAGGATTTCTGTTTAGAAACCTGCTTTAAAAAAGAAGCAAGGGGATACTTTAATTATATTGATCAAAAAATAAGGACATATATCAGATTGAGCATTACATGAAGTTATTCAAAATTCGAAACAAGAATTTTATTAAACATGAATTATTCAAAACAGGGATTGTTCGAACAGGACTTTATTCAAAACATGAATTTATTAATAAATTTTAAAGACTGGATAAGATCTTTACCTGAATTCATTATAACAGTCTAAACTCTGAATATTATGCAACTTACTTACTTGTCAATACTTTTGATAAGTCTTTTCTGTGAATGGGACCGCAAATTTGGTGTTTGAGGGCAGCTTTTCGCGGAACTGATCGAAAGAGTTTGTTTCGATCCCCTCAATTTATACCGAAGCAGAGGTGATTTGATTTTCACGAAGTAGGCTTCACTGCGCAGAATTCGGAAACTTCTGCCGACCAATTGGAGCAAACCGCGGTGTCAATGATCAAGTTGCGCAGCTTGGAGCGCTTCGAATTTTAGCAGATTTCTCTTGCAACTTGTGCAATTTATGTGAAACAGCAGACGACTTTTCATTTCAAAATTCCACTCTGGTTTTTTTTTTTATCAGCAGGAAAGGGGAAAGCTTTTTTTCAATAATAGCAGACGATAATTGATACTTAAAAGATATATTACGACCAATACTTACACTACACTTTTTTCTTCTCTGTTAGAATTTTTTTCACTTTGATCACTCTAATATACGGAATATAACGTCATAATTTATATTCAGCAGTATATATATAAAAGAAGATGTGTTTATGATCTCCATTTTATGTTAGTATTTACCCTTAACAAATTAAGTCTCACAAATTTAATACGATAAATTCTAAACTATTTACGTATTTAAACTTTTATTTAACCCATATCCATTTACCGCAAGCAGTCTTAGAGAAAAACTTGAGAAAGATTCCCCCCCCCCTAAATTAATCATAGTGTGGACGCATGCTAACGACGTGTTCCCTTCCCCCCGCCTTAACTTAGTAGATGATATAATTAAACCACCAAGAAAATCAAATTTCTGCTAAATCTATAATTTTTTTTTGTTTTTTTTTTTACAATACTCAAAGCTATTGACATCTACTTTCGTAATTTATACTCATTTTAGGTAGTTTAACTACCTTTGAATATTCTTTAGCAAATTGTAAGTACAAATAGTAAGGAGAAAAAAATCTCTTTAGCAAATTGTAAGTACAAATAGTAAGGAGAAAAAAATCACCTGAATATTTTTCAAAAAATACTTTTCAAATTTAAGACATATGTTTTTAAAAAAGGAAGTGTCCCACTTTTTTTTAAGGAAAATTTTTAAAAGTTATAAACCATTTAATTGTAGCCAATTTTTATGCAACTGAAATTGAATTTAGATGAAAAATTAGATCTGCATGTCTATCGTAATGCTTACTTAATGCATCAAAGTTCCTATTTCCCGTTATTGTTCTAAATATATATCACAAGATATGTCACTTCTCTCTGAAACACTGATATGGCTTAAATAAAACGCAACATCTAGATAAGCAAACTTAAAACAGTTCCCATCAAATCCACACCCGAAATAAATTCTATTTATTTCCTGAAAGTCTGCACTGTAAATCTTTTCCTTAAGACTATAAAGCCTGTAAAGTAACTATAAGTCCTTCCCCTAAGACTATAAAATTGTAAGTCTGTAAAGTGACTGTAAGACTTTCCCCTAAGACTATAACAAATTTCGCGACCTTCTGTACGCTCAAACAATTTTTAAACGATGCGTTGTGGAAAATAATTTTGAAAATGAAGCATTAAATAATAATAAGCCAAAAATAAATTCAAAAATAGTCATTTATAGAATACTAGCCGCATTTCCAGCTTGTGCGCTAGCAATAGTGACTGACTTTCATAACTGATTGAGTCTCTTAAGTGGGGCATTCACATAGAGAGTGTTCCAGTCCATATGGAATGCATCGTTCCAATTTTCAGTCCATCCATTTAGGTGGATGATTCATGAGAGTCCCATGCAAAAGACAGAACCGGTCTCTTCAATCCCCTAAGGCTACTGTGCCTACCCCTCCTCCCGCTTTCCTGAGAGTCTTTCATTCCACCTCCTCCATTTTGTGGTTTTCACTTTTGTAAGCGAGCCTCGCTTCCCTTACCCAAGATCGTATTTCAGTTTTATGGCCCAGCGCGCCGAATGGAAAACGGGACTGGACGAAAATCCAAACATTTCGACCACTCCCCAACAATACCCATCGGATTTTCGCATTGATGACTGGTTTTGGAGCGACGCGCTCCAAATGATATGGAACAATCTGACAGTGAATGTCCAGCTTTATGCATAATTTGATATTCATGATTCCCCTAGCAAAGCATTTTTAAACTTCAAATTGTGATAAGTATCTAAAATGTGTTATTAAATTAGCCTTGCACTTAGTCTGTTCATTGCGTACATGAGTGTCCTTAATGGCGCTACGTCACATGATGTAACAGTCAGCACATCTAACTGCATGTTGTCAGCGCCAACTTCACTTTCTTATTCCCTCAAGCAAAATATGCAATTATTTCCAATATTAAAATGATGCGGTGTATTTTACGTCCAGTAGCATCTTAATTGGATTAAAACAAGATGATAAAAAGAATTAAAAAACAGTAACGATAAATTATTCAGCTTACCGGATATATTTCTCAATATACCTAATATCTTAGATGGCTTTAATAATAGATTCCAAAAAAATTTAACGAAATAAAAAAGATATGAAAAAAATTAGCAGAATCTTCATTCGTTAGCTTTAAAAATGGAAGAGAAATTCGTAATTAAATATTTGTATTAACAATAAAAACGATTTGAATTTCAATGCAACAATGAAAAGTGTTGTTGCAAATTATGTATTGTTACGAACATGTAATGTCGCTTTCCGACAATGTTAGTCTTATGGTTGGAAAGAGACATTTACAGAGATCCTTACTACCTATTGGATAATTGAGGCCAACAGCACGACCTTGGCGACCATTTTGGCAACTTGTCGACAAATTTGGCGATTTTGGTGAATGAAGGACCTCAAAAGTGTTGGAATTTTCTCGATATCTCTATTAGGGGCAGAGATATACAGAATTTACTAGATGATTCTATGTGAAGTCGCATCTTGTCAGGAAAGGTATAAAAACCCGTGAGTTGCTGAGATGAGACAATCGTCTTTGAACGTCTGCGAAGTTCGAAGAATCTCTTTGGAGATTTGTTTGCTTTGCGAGTTGGTCAGCTGTTAGATGCTGAGTGCTATTGTTCGTGCTATTGCTGTTATGTTAGTGATTTGCTGTCTACTTGTACTGCTAATTTGTGCAAGTGCTGTTTTTACTGCTACCTGTGCTTCGTGTTTACGGAATATTCGTGAATAAATCGTTTTTCTCCGTTATCCTGCTTCTTGGACTGTTTTCACCGTACACACACAGGACAGATTTTATAACAGCATAAAAATATTTTTAAAAGTTTGTAAAATTTAGGGAAAGAATTGAAAGACAACTAAAATGGTATCATTGAAATGATAATCTTTACATTTTTAGGTGACGTAAATATGACCATCTGATAACCCGGCGTTACTCGGGATCCATATTTTTTCATATACCCACCTCCGTGGTTTTTTTTTTTTTTTTTTTTTTTTTTTTCCTACAGATATTGTCGCTAACTTCCTCCAACAAACGTAAATATCCTTTGAATCCTTTCTTGTTGAATTAAAATTTTCAAATCCAGCCTTTTTACTTTCTCGTATACGAAGAGAGAGTATTATAATCATCAAAAAAAATTCGAACTCGAGATTTTGACGAATCTCCACATTTTAGACCTCCCTGAGTCCGAAAAACACAATTTTAGAATTATGTCTGTCTGTCTGAGAACACGATTACTCAAAAACTATTAGAGATACGGGGGTGAAATTTGGTATGTGATATTTACACATAATTTGTACGTTTCTATCAAATTTTGAACAAAATCCGTCTGCGGGAAGTCTGTCTGTCCGCGTTAATGTGAACGCGATAACTCACAAACTTGAATAGCTAGGTGGATAAAATTAGGTACACATTTTTATCATCAGGAATGTAGATTTGTATCAAATTTTGTACCAAATCCGTTGAAGGGTTGACTGTCTGTCGATCTGTATAATCGCATACTTTTGAACGCCATAACTCCTAAATTCAACTACTTAGATATATGAAATTTGGTATGTGATCTTCTAACCCTAATGGTAGATCTGTGTCCAATTTTCTTTTCAATCGGTTAAAAAAAGGCATTCAAATTACATATTAGATTTTCTTTATCTAACAAGGCCAAATTGCTTATTGGCGCTACTCGTGACCTTCGAAATCGCGCTGCTACTAATACCCTCCTTTCGATTTACGCGCGCACCAAAACAAGCTTTTGGATAATCGTGGCATTCTGGGTTAGAGAAGGTTCGCAATTTTTATTCGCGCGTGTTGAGGGGAAATGACACCTTTTTGGTAAGTATACGAGAAAGTTTAGGGGTGACCACTCCCGCTGGTTATTACCTTATAACAGTGGGGATTCAATGAAAACGCTAGAAGTTTGGAAAAAGAGCATTTATTTTAAACAATATACGTATAATAACTAATACAACTTTACAACGAACAGCTATACTATACAGAATTTTTCTGGCGTTGCTGATTAAAAATATAAACTTAAAACGAACAAAATATTAATAAAAATTACGTTGCCAAATAAAACATCAAAAGACAAAAAAGGAGAGAAAAAAATTGCAAGAAAACGATTTGTTTCAGATATTTATAAGCTAAAACATGGAAGCATAATATTTCGTCACCCGCTACGCGAATCGATTGCAAAACAAAGGCGTTTCCGAAAAAATTAAAAAATTGTTAAAAATCAGGAAAGTTACACAGTAGCTTAAAATTACTCTAATTAAAACGGAATAGTATAGATTTTACAATGATATAAAAATTACGGTTCTCCGATAAGAATTTATGCCCAAAATTCACAAAAATAAGCAAAAAAAAGTCCGAATTTACTACTTAATATTAAATAAATAAAACTCTAACTCGAATTTTAAAATAATTTTTAGGGTGTTAGCTCCCACTTGTGCTAATCCATCATCCCATTAAATCAAACGATCTGGGCGTGCTTAGAGAAGAAAAAAACGAATATACATACGCAGAAAATAAGCTTCTTTTATAGAGAGAGAAAGATTTTTGTGCAATAATATTTTCTAAAGTTATGGCAAAAAAAAATGCCAGAATTTCGCTTAATTTTTAGTTAATTAAAATTTCGAAAAAATCCGTCCGAGGTGCCCATTTCCACCTCCAAAGTATATTTGTGCCAAATTTTGGTCACATCTTTCCTGTAGAGAGCCGACAGATAAACAAACAGACTGACATTCTCTTTTGTTATAAGTAGAGTTTCCAGAAATATTTTGAGTCAAATATTCTCATAACTATTTCTGCTTAAAGAAGAATTTGAAAGAAAAACAAGTTTTACACAGTCTCAAACACTCTTATACGCAGCACCTTTTGTGGTTTAGTTTAATTAATCACAGCGGTCTGGAGCATTCTCCGTCCGATGTATCCGAGTGAGGGTCGCTGCAATAGCTCGAGTGCTGAGGCCGGAGTAATAACGGCCATCACCGGCCACGGCCCGATTCCTCCCGAAGGAGACCAGCTCTATCATCGACAGAGGGCAAGCCCAAACCGTTATTGTACTCTCCGAGGAAGCGAGAACCCGCTTATTTATACGGAGGCTTCTCATCCGTGAACTCGCGGTGCTCCCCAGAGGGACGACCCGAGGGTTATTTCGGGACAATTCTGAACTGTGCACAGATCAATAGGACGATACTTGAACTGGCTCTCCCTCTCCGAACCCCAATTTTAACCCCTACAAATCATAACGCTAGTGCATACTGCGGATCTATCGTAGATTCGGGTCTCGAACTCGCGATGCTCCAATCCTGAAGGTCAAAAATCTGACACCTGATCTACGCTGCTGGACAAAAGTATTGCATAGTTTTTAAAATGCAAAAAATTCTGAGTTAAAATGAATAGTGATCCACAATCATTTGTGGAGAATCGTAGGAACCCACATTTTACATTGAGGATTTTATCACGAGGATATCTGGAGGACCGACCACAAAGTGATGAAGAAGAAAATTATTTGGACTCACCCCGTTTCACAGAAAGATGATAATGATTTGCAACTTTTAACATTGGTTCTGTTTGCTGTGAGCACTACTGACATGAGTTTTCGAGAAAATAGCAAGTATATAAGGAAGATATAAAAGTATTTCTTTAAAAAATCTCAAATTGTTCGGCATATTTTTTGCTTGTAACATACAAATTTTTCAATTAAATCATTCGAAATGTACCGAATGCATGACAACATGCCAGTGAAGCATTACGTTAAAATTCAAAGCAAATACTTTAAATATTCGAGGAAATATGAGCATTTGTAGTAAATAAATTTTTACTGAGCATGTGCAAAACATAGTATAATTTCTCTTCTATAATTTAGAAGTCAGATATATAGAGCAGCTTACATGAAAAATCGAATTGAATACCATTAAAGATTTAGAAAGATATCGGCATTGATGTGAGCAGAATTTCTGTTGCTCTCTAAGAGAAACAAAGTTATGAGGTTTTTTCCATAAATTGATATTTTTTAAACTTGAATCTTCAAACAGTAATCATCTAACTGCAATTTAAATTATGCATTTTATTGATAAGTACACATGGATATTCAGAATATTCAACCTTTATAAAATTCAATAAAAGTATACGAAGATTCTAGTTTAAAAACCTGCAGTTTGTGGAAAACCTTTCATCATTATTTTCTCTTACAGAACAATAGAAATTCTGCTCGTTGAAATGCCGATACCTTTATAAATCTTAATGGTATTCAACTGGAATTTTTATATAAGCTGCCCTATAAAAAAATTATACTATGTTTCGCACATGCGCAGTAAAAATTATTTACTAGAAATGTACATATTTCCTCTTATATTCAAAGCATTTACTTCAAATTTTATTACAATTCTTCTCTGACAGATTGTGAAGTATTCTGTAAGTTTTGAATAATTTGGTTGAAAACTTTGCATGTTATGAGCAAAAAACACGCGGAAAAAGTTGCGATTTTTTAAGAACACTTTCATATCTTACCGAAAATACGTGCTATTTTTACCAAAATGCATGTAAGTATTGGGAACAACAAACAAAAACATTGCTTAAAGTTTCAGATCATTATCAGCTTTCTGAGAAACGAGGTGAGCCCAAATCACATTTTTCTTCATCAATTTCTGGTCGGTCCTCTAAATGCTCTTCTAACCGAATCTTCACTGTAAAATGCGAATTCCTACGATTCCACGATTCTCCACAACTTATTTTGAACCATTGTATCCATATTAACTATTTTGAACAATTGTATCCATATGACGATTTGGGGGGAGGGGTCGAAAAAATTATATTAAGCCCATGGTGTCACTTATCCTCGCTACCCACTGAAAAGAATCTGTTTAACCTCATTTCCACTCGTTTTGAAAATACTTCCCAAACTGTCATATTCAGCTGAAGATTGTATTTTTATTGTTAAAAATTGATATTTACGAGGCGAAAATGAAGCACCATTTCTATGAAAGTGGTCTTCAACATTCAAAAACCGACCTAAACCATTGACAGCGAGCATGGAATATCTCCTATCAATACACAAACCGTTATATTTATGCATTGCATTGGCCACCTTCTTAACCAGATATTTCATACGTGGGATCACATGAAAGATTCGGTTCACGAGAAGTCAAAAGATATTAACCTCAAAAATGCCATAACTAATTAATTTTCAAACATAACAAGAGAAACACTGGAAACCGCATCTAATAACTTTTTGAATAAGTTGCGCTATTGTGTTAACGCCGAAGGTTCTCACTTTGATAACATTTAAGTACTTTTCTACGTTCTTTTCCATAAGTAGAAGTCTGTAGTGCTATCTATAACGATTCAAAAGTTCTCATTCAAAAATTGTAATTCAATTAAAACTCAAACTCTATATCATAAACCCATGTAGCGTCTTCTATATGTGTGTAACGTATTGAAATTAAGTATGATGATTCTGCTGTTGCGCAAACAACATGCGTTTCCGTGGGCTATGAATTTTATGCGGCAAAATAATTTGTGTCATATGGAGTAAAAAAGTATGTTTATCCATGTGTTTTGATCTAATTAATCACATCTTTAAGTATATACACCTGGAGATTCTGTAACCGTGGTTCTTTTCACGTGGTGATTTATGAGTTTCGTTTTCATCCCATCTATAGGTCGTACCACTTTAGAATGTAATTACAAACTTCTGGAGAAGGTAGAGAGTTCCATGATCAATCGCAATCATGTAGAAATGCAGGTTGGAAATGTCATCTTCAAGCGATAGCTAACACTGAAGAACCCCCAAACTCCGACGATCATAGGCATCTGTTGCAGGTCTTGTAGCAACAGATAGGAACGTCATCATGCATTGTGCAGAAAACACGAAAACAGAGCGCACGTAGGTGAACAAAATCCTCTTTATTAATAACAATAAATGCATTTATGAAATGCTTAGAAGCTGCTAGAGAAATTCAAAGCTGCACCCATGAATTGTAACACACGCCTCACTCGGATCATAGAATCGCGAACATTCTGGAAGATTCCCAGTATGAAACGTCCTGGCAGATCCGGAGATGCTTGCCACAGTATTCTCAGCACGGTGTTAGCTTGCACTAAAGCCTTCAGATGATCCCAGAAAAAGTATTCAAAACTATAACAGTGTAACTAAATC